>JAQMYG010000017.1:4206222-4220784 GCA_030014215.1 Clariallabes teugelsi
GCGTATCGAATTATATAAAATCGTATCGAATTATATCGAATCGTATCGTTGGCTAAATATCGTGATATATATCGTATTGTGAGCTGAATATCGTGTATCGTATCGTATCGTGAGATTAGTGTATCGCTACAGCCCTAGTCTTTAGCGTGACTAGGTCGAACAAATAGTACCAGAAAGTTATTCATTTGTTTTCTAGCGGCCGCGCATGCGCAAAGCATCGTAGAACCTCCCATAGACGCTATGCAGTGCAGTACACAGGAAACAGAATTGAGTGGTTCTTCTCATGAGTCTTCTGGTCCGAAACGTTCGTTCTTTTGCCACTTGACTCTCATAGACGCTAATAGCGTAAAAGAACGATCGACTCGGACCAGAAGATATGAGAGGTGAGCTGCTCATTCTGTTTATTATAATATGTCCTTAGCTGCTATGTAATATTTTCATTATTGGAACTATATAGGCAAAATTTGTGTATGTAAACGTGTTGGCGGTCTGTTTATTGAAAATGTAACATTTTATTTCTGATCATAAGAACGAAATGAACTAAATGACTTAAAAAAAAGATTCGTTCATTTTGAGGAACGAGATTCAAAGAACTCAAAGAGTCACTAAAATGGTCGAAACTTCCTAATCACTACTGCCAATGTGTAAATAGTAAATAGTGCGCCTATAGGACTATTGAGGAACTGTAAGATTTCACCTCAAATGAAAAAACGTAAAAAATATTTTACAGTCAGTGTGCCAACACACAAAATAATCACAAAACATAAATTAATAAATTTTTTCCATATCTTAAATGGATAATCATTTTTGCATTTTTTTATTATTTAAACAATTAACATGTTGTTAATGTTGCTTAGTGACATTATGCCGTTTTATACAATTTAATGAGCTTCATCTCTAAACGTTTACAGCAACCCAGATGATCAGCTGGAACTCACATTTTTCCATCATGCAGGAACTGACTAACAGCACGCTAGTGTTCGTTCAGCTAACATTTGCACAGGCTCTGTGTTTCAGCTGGTTTAAACGCAGAGCCCGTTTCACACGCCTATGAGAGCTTTTGTTCGACCACAATGCTCTCTTAATTCATTGCCTGTTCGCCGCCTACACGCAAACGTACATTTACTGCCACTTCCCATGGAAATAAGCCTCCTCATTGATCGTGCTACAGCCAGATTGTGATCCGGAGCTTTTCCAGTCAAAGTGCCACAGTGTTGTCGGCTCCGACTAAAACACGAACACACCCACGCTGAGAACGTCTGGAATACCTCGAACGCTACACATTCTTTATTATCCGAGATGGAAATCTCAGAACCCACTCGTGTGCGTGCACTATACAGTACGTGCACTTATCTCAGCCTCAGATGCTCCGCCCACTGAGGGTCTGATGCCTTTTGCACAATAAGATAACCATGGTGTTGAACTCAAGAACTGAAAGGCTTTTGATGGGAAGAAATTCTTTAAGAAAAATACAATAGCAATAATTGAGATGGTTGACTTTTGAACTTCCTCTTCCAAGCGCTTCTGTTTATGCTCTTCCGTGGGTTGTTTCGGCACCAGGTACACCCTCAGACCACGAAAAATGAATAGCTGTTCTTTAGTGCAAACCACAAGTGGGGTGTCCATTTTTGCTCGGAACCGCAGCTACAAATGAACTGATGTAACATGTTCACACCTGCACAGCAGTGACTGGTTGGACAGTAGCCTTGAACGGAAAGTGCTGATAAGACAGAAGTTTGGTCGGCTGCGGGTAATTTTTGACTCACGCTCGTGCTTGTTTTCATTTTTTTATTACGGAAAAACTTTATTATCACAGAATCATATCACCAAGGCCTGGTCACTGGAGATAGATCTGATAACTTCAGTCGCTCTCTTTAAGTTTTGGTTTCATGTTCTTGACCATATTTAGTCAAGTAAAAGTACCTGATACTCCAGCAGTTGCTTAATGTCTGGTTTGAGATGTTCCGCTATCATATATATACGTTTGCACGCTTCTCAGTGACGTGCTGCTAAACTCCTCCCCTTAAACAGCATCTCACTTTATGTGAACAGGATGCTTCCCTCGATTTCCATTGAGCGGTTTCAAACTTGCTGAGTCAGCAGTGCCACACTTAATTTTATCTTCTTTCTTTTTTCAGGACGCCCGGACATTTCCTGTTAGCTATGTATAGTGGTGGGGGGGGGGGGTATCCTGTGTGAACATGTGCTTGTTGAGTGCACTGTTTAGTGCTTTCTCTGCTCCAAAACCATTAAGACTCGATCACAACTGCTCCCAAGAAGCGTTTGAAATGATTCTAGCTATACATCAGAACGCGTGTGGAGTAGCAAAGTGTTGTAGGCTGAAAGTGCACAATCGATTATTGTCTTTTTGGATTAAATGGCAGAGGTGAGACGTGTGCTTGTCAGTTTTGTGAAACGAAGGAGGTGTGACCACTAGGAGCCGGCTCCAAAAGTGAGTCAATCCCCTTAGAACCCAAAGCCAAAATGCCGAAATTTACAACAGAAATGAACATATTTGCAGCATGATACAATAGAGAAAAAAAAAAAGTTTTGGTCTCATAGCTGGATTTCTTATTCATGACGATTGTACGTGGATGAATTTTTATTTTTTATTAATATTGAAATTATATTAAGCCATAAAGCATAACATTGGGGTTCAACCGCTAGCTGTCTGCTATGCATCACTTTAGCTAACTAGAGCTGTAGGTTAACTTACCACAAGAAATGTATAGGAGTTGACACAAGAGACAAAGTGTAAGGTATGGATGATGGAATTCAACCACATGCAAAATAATCATAGCATATAAATTACTTTTAGTCACTTTAGTATTTTAGGTAAGCTAAAGCTAAGCTAGCTAGGTTTGTGGTAACCGCGGCAAGTAGGCACGTTCGAACCAACACGTCCCATCCATTTGTCTGTTTATGGATTAACCAGGGTTTAGGTGGCGTCAGCTCCTGCCATAATGGCGACGACGAGAGTTCCCACAGTCAAGCTTCAACATAGTTCTTTAGAAAATCTATGGGTGACGTCATTGAAAGTTTGTCCATTTCTTTTTTTTTTTTCTTTTTTTTTTTATCCAGTCTGTGATAAGATGCAGTTGAGGAGGGTGTAATCCAGGTATCTGTCACACCTTCATATGGAAGGAGCATGGCCTCAGTGCCTGTCAGTCTCATAGCAGGAGGTGTGGCCTGTGTCAAACTTAATGAAAAAAGCTTTTTTTCCTCAAAATGGATCTCTTTCGGGGCCTCCGAGTGGCGCAGTGGTAAAGCGCTCGCCCTATCATCCGGAGATCGCCAGTTCGATTCCCGGGTGATGCTGTAACCTCTCACAACCGAGGGTCTAGTGAGAGCTGATTGGCCGAGCTCTCTCAGAGGGGAGGGAAGAGAGGTACTTAGTGCTTCCACATTAATCACGGCTCTACAGCCAATCAGGGACGTCTGTGAGCTCACGCAAGCGGAAGGAGCGGATAGCGCTGCTGTCCTCCGAGTGTGTTACGCCGCCCACAACGGTCCTTGAGCGAGCAGTTCGAAAAAGATGCGGTCGGGTGGCGTCACGTGGTTCGGAGGAAACACGTGATAGTCTTCGGCCCTCCCGACTGATTGGTGGTAGTAGCCTTAATGTGGAGCCCCCTAGTGACGGGGAGGAATTGGACACGACTGAATTAGGGAGAAAATCGGGGGGGGGGGATTTAACTGTTTCACCTGAACTGCACATTGTTGTACCGTACTATATTACACTTGTTTTTTTGGGATACGCATTGTGTCGCCTTTGAAACAAAATACAAATGATAAACTTGATCAAACGTTCTGACGTGCTCCGTTCTCATAGGACAAGGACAAAACGTTTCACTGATCCGGATTTGTCTATCAGCCAGTGCTGATGTAATGGACGTTAATCAGCCTTCTACACTTACAGTACATGAACTGTGTTTAAATGTAATTATGGATAATGTCTCGCACTAAGACGATCCTGTTTCACAAAAGATCAGCATTTATCACCAAGTGTTCTCTCTCTGTCTTTGTTTTTTTGTTTTTTTTTATCTCTCAGGAATTCCATTTCCCAAAAACTTCATTCAGATCTGTAAGAAAATCCTGTGCCGGCTTTTCCGGGTCTTCGTGCACGTCTACATCCACCACTTCGACCGCATCATCCTGATGGGAGCCGAGGCCCACGTCAACACCTGCTACAAGCACTTTTACTACTTCTGCACCGAGCTCAACCTCATAGACCGCAAGGAGCTGGAGCCGCTGGTGAGTGATACCGGGTCCGAGGCTCACTACTGCCCTCTACTGTTTATCTCACTTCAACACAAAAGACAGCATTGTGCAAAGATCGCCAACTCAAATAAACAACTACACAGTGTTGAGACTGAACACGTTACACACATATCTTCCATATCTTTATGTCCAGTGAGTGTGAATCTCTCTCACTTTTTCATTATAATCCATTTCTCACTGCAGTGTGAACATCACACATCCGGCACGACCTCGTTTCCCCTCAGCACTCACATGTAGCAAAGAGCGCCCTGCTTAACGAGCGCCGGAGGCGTCGATACACAGCGCAGCAAACAAAGACGCCTTTATTCACTCCATCATAAGCTCTCCTTGTGAGAGAGAACAGCCACGCTAGATCAGAAGTCCAAAACCAAAAATAAATATTAATATTCTGACGTACGTTGTAGGATTAAATAGCGTATTGTGGGTGAAAAGCACGTCTACAGACACAACACCGGCCATAGTGCACTGTTCAGGGTGGTTTACTGTATCATGTCTGAAACAGAGCTTAAAAGATAACCGGTACCGCACAATCTGACATCCCATAATGCACTGGGGTTCAATGGAGGCTAGGGCACAAAGACGACTGTGTGTATCTGTTTGTGTGTGGTGTGTTGCCGTAATGAAGCCTGGACTGGAATACTTATACAAAAAAAAAAAAAAAACTGACATACTGTATTTTCTCCAAAAGTATTGGCACCCTTAGTAGTATGTTTGTGTATATTAACACAGTGCAGGATTTTATCAATAAACATGTGACTGCATTGTGTTTATTTATTACAACAACAAAAAAAAAAAAACATTTTCAAAATTATTGGCACCCCACCCTTATTATTACATATTACATGATTCATGGGAGACTATAACAGTCTATAACTATCTCTTCTTGTAACGTCTACATTCAGAGTGACTTACATTTTTATGTTTTTATCTCATCGGGTTTGAACTTGCACCCTTCTGATGAGACGTCAAATGCTTTAACCACTAAGCTACCCCTGGGTCCTATGTCAATGTTAGTGGACTACATGTCTCTCACCAGACAAAGCTTTATTGTCTTTCCTCTCTATAGATATTTGTTCTGTATGTGGAAAGATAAGATTAAATTACGGTTATGAGGTTTTCTTCCGTCTTATGTGCTTTGAAAATATTAAATGGGAGCTAACTAGGTAGTGAAGTTGTGAGTGGAGAACTGAAGAAATGTCAGAACTCAGGACTCAAGTAAGATTTACAATATCAAATCTAATTTAAACAAAAAAAACAAATCAAAATAAAATTTCCTGAGTTTGTTGCTTTGAAATTGTAGCTCGGGGTTAGTGTGTGTGATGCTGGGTCAAAAAACAATGCATATACTGTAAATGTAACAAAAGTAAGATAATCCGCATAAGAACAACAGCAGCTTTTCATGAAGGCTATGTCTAATCATTTGTATTGGAGCTTCTCCGCATTAAAAAACACATCATTATTGTTTTCTCTTTTTTAATGATTTCAGAAAGAGATGACGTCACGGATGTGTCTTTAGGCCCCGTATCAGACCTTGTGGACCCATAAAAAAAAAAAGTTAAGTCTCAACTGGACGACATCACGGATGAACAGATTAACTCGGACAATGTGATGCTGGTGAAGTCTGACGTATCGAGAAAACTGGACGCAGTTTGAGTTTCCTCAGAGCGACAGCACCTGCCGGTGGTGAGAAGCGGCACGTGCAGACATGCGGCGCTCGTCCTCCAGGTGGCGATCTAATGCAGCAATAGGATTACGCACCACTTGGGGACTAGAACTATGCAGTGTGGCTGGAGCTCGATCTCCTTATAGTGATGCGAATAATATTGTAAAGCTGTAAAGCTACTCACTGTCTAATGACCGCACAGGATTAGTGACTTTAACCCTCACGGAAAACTAGTGTGTGTGTGTGTGTGTGTGTGTGTGTGTGTGTGTGTTTCAGATTGCCAAAATCTACACTTCAGTTGTTTGTCTTGATTTTAATGATTTTTTAAAAAGTAATTTTGTCCTTAGATATGATTTTTATGATGATAATCTCTCTCTCTCTCTCTCTCTCTCTTTCACTCAAACACGCACACACAAACATCAATATTTGACTGTTAGTGTATAGTAGTATATAATAATGCTCCTTTTTTATTTTTGAATGAAATACAGGGTTTTTTAAAATTATGCAAGACTACTTCAATTAACAAATTTCTGCATTTTTGGCATTTGTAAATGCAGTAACAGTGAATGAAAGGAAGCTTATAGTGTGTGTGTGTGTGTGTGTGTGTGGTGTTCAGACTTTAAACTCTACATTCCCCTTGTCTATGGACCGTCCCAGTAGTGACCACTAATCAGTGTAAAGCTGACAAATATTTTTGATTAAATTTAAATTTTGCGAGCTTTGTTTGTTTGTTTGTTTGTTTTTGTTTGTTTGTTGCTTCCTTAGAGTTTTGGTCCAAATTTTGCTTACCAATATCCAAACTCTTCAGTATATGTTCTTCCTTGAGTCGTTTTAGCACCAGGTTCACCCTCAGACCACAAAAAACACTAATCTGCTCTTCTTTTATTCCACACCTGCACAGCAGTGAGCGCGGAGACCGGAGTGTGGATCATTTTTAACTCGTCCTCATATTTTTGGCCCGTGGGCATCCACACGGATTAATTTCTGTCCCTTTGTAGGGAAGAATTTGGATATTTCTGATATAGGGCTTAGTTAAAGGCATGAATTTCACTTTGATTCATCAAAAAGTTTTAATGCTGGCAAGCAGAGTGAGTGTGTCTTAAAAAAGTGATGTTTTCACATAGCAGAGTGTGTGTGCTTTACTTTGCTTTGAAATAATTGTGAAATATATCACACTAGACTTGCGTCACGTACTACGGGTATAAGTAGCGCTACAGTGGCCGAGAAGTGCAAAACAAAATAACACATTTAAGAACAAAATTGAAAACAAAATAAATTCAAAAACAATAACAAAACGAAAACAAAATGGTGAAACCTAAAATGACTATAACTACGTGTTCAGGTTTGACTGAATTGTCGGTGTTTTCTGATTTGTTATGTTGTTTTGTTTTTTTTTTGGTTTGTTTTAGGTTTTGTTAATTTGCTTGTGAATTTATTTTGTTTTCAGTTTTGTTATTTTGTTCTTGAATTTGTTATTTTGTTTTTTTTTGTTTTCAGTTTTGTTTTTGTTTTTGTTATTTTGTTTTCAGTTTTATTTTATTCTTGAATTTGTTATTTTGTTTTTGTTTTTTTGTTTTCAGTTTTGTTATTTTGTTCTTGAATTTGTTATTTTAATTTTTTTTTTTCGGTTTTGTTATTTTGTTTTTGTTTTTTTGTTTTCAGTTTTGTTATTTTGTTCTTGAATTTGTTATTTTAATTTTTTTTTTTCGGTTTTGTTATTTTGTTTTCAGTTTTATTTTATTCTTGAATTTGTTATTTATTTATTTTTTTTTTCAGTTTTGTTTTTGTTATTTTGTTTTCAGTTTTGTTATTTTGTTCTTGAATTTGTTATTTTAATTTTTTTTTTCGGTTTTGTTTTCGGTTTTGTTATTTTGTTCTTGAATTTATTTTATTTTTGCTTTTGTTTTTGAATTTTTTTTTTTTTTTCCGGATTTATTTTGTTTTGCACTACTTGACAACTGTAGATAGCTATAGCAGTACGATAGTAGTATTGATGTGACATGTGAAAATTAATAGCGATGCAATGAAATGAGATTTCTGAATGCGAGATAAACATGTATATATTTCTTTATACAGCTAACCTCAAGGATTTTTTTGTATTGTAATTATTTTGCTTTTTTTGAATCTATTTCTTTTTGCTCAGTATTTTCAGATTTGACTGTTTGAGACTCTTTATGCCTTATATATCGAACCTAATGAAATCATTAATGAGGTACAGTAAGTTTGAATAAATACATTTATGAGAGCATATGAACAGAGGTGCATATATTTGCATTTAGTAATAAAGCTAACTTATTAATGTGGTATTTTATTGACATTAAATGAACAGAGAAATAAATGACAGATTTGTCTTTTTCCCGCTTAGAGAATGAAGGGTGTAAACACTTTCTGGTGTGCTTTATTCCTACTGCACTTGATCCACTTCTATCACATAGTGGTTGACCATGAGTGACCTTTATGCCTGATTAAATTACTAATGTAGCTTTTAGTCTTGGTCCTTAACTAACTCAAGTCAAACCAGGATTAGTGATGAAACTTCTTCTGAATGAAGGAGAAAAAGCGATTGACATTTACAAAAGACATTGTAAATGAGACTCTCAGCCGCAGTAAAACATCTGAATAGTGTAAAAGTGTTAAAGAAACCTTGAAAATCGTCAATTTGTGGAAGAAAGATGATGCATCTGTCTGTGGGAACTGTACACACAATCGTTCACCAAAACCACTTTACAGGAAAATTACAGGAACTCGGCTCAAAGTTACTGCTACATCTCCCATACAGTCCTCGCACCATGCCATTTCTACATATTTGGGCCATTAAAGGAGTTCCTGGGAGGCCAGCGCTGCAGATGTGAAGCAGGCAGTCCGATCGTGGGAACAGCTGGGATAAGTGCATTAGTGTAGTGGGAGATTATATAGAGAAATAAAGACTGGTTTTCTGGTATTCCACGAAACCAAAAGTATTTGACCGGTTTGACTTAAACACCCCATATGTTATAAAATTACTTTGCTACCATCTTTTCACCGAGACATTTCAGGTTTCTGAGCACCAGACCATGGGATGGGGCAATACCCTGGATCTTGCACGTGCCCTAGTTAATAAATGCCTCATTTGTCCATCCACAGCCTGACTTGTCCTTAAATCTCTCTGTCGCACACGATGTTCTAGTGTTTATCCCTTAAAACTCGCCTCCTCGCAGTTGGACGATCTCCTCTGTGGCATCACAAGGACAGAAATAAGGAGCCAGCATTTCTAGCTCGCGGTTTCAAATCTCTCCGCCGTGCCTCCTGTTTAAGCTCTTTAGAGAACACACTCTCGCTGATTGCCTGTTTGCTCCGGATAGTGTGTGTATCTGCGCCGTAATCCCTGCTGGGGCATTTCAGATGATCCGTGTTTGTTCAGAGAGGATGATTAGACCTCAGTCAGACTTACCTACGTTCAGCAGCTTTTCGTGACAGATTTGTAAGCCGAGATGTATATAAAGGAGCCGAGCTCTCTGGACAGGATAGAGATTCTCTGGAAGCGTGAAGCGATGCTTTGGAGATCGATCCTTTCTCAACCGCAAGCATCGGGGCGCCAGTGACGACTCGGAGATGGCAGAGAAGGTGGAGTCCTCCGGGCCACCCCTGTGCGTACAGGTTCTCTCCACCGTGGCGCTGGTGTGCTTCGGGCTCTACTGCATCGCCAAGGGCGTCTCGTTCGGCTTCTTCAACTGGTGGTACATCCTCAGCGCAGCCAGTCTGGTGGCTACCGGCTTCGCTGCGTTCCGGTTGTACGAGGTGTTCACCATCCTGGCGCAGAGGGAGAAAGCCGAAGCCGACCCGTTCACGAGGACGCCCTGAGATGGATGATTCTGGAGGTCTCGGGTATGAATGACGTTTCAGCTTGAACCCGGGATGGAAAGGACATTTTCTTTAAGCAACTTCAACAGAGGAACAGTTTCTTCAGAATAACTCTAATTTAACACTGCGGAAATGTTAGTCATGATGTTTGGGTTAATGTAGATTGGAAATGTTGATTTAAGGATAAAACCTATAATTTGTTTACTACACCTGTAATGTTTAGCTGATGAACATAGAAAGATGAATGGAAAATTTGTGTGTAAAAAAAAAAAAAAAAGCTATAGATGTAAATGAGATTATTAGCTTATTAAATATCTAAACATCATCTCAAACATCTTTGAGTACTGCCTATTAATATTAATATTTATTTAATTTCTTTTTTAATTTGTTTTATCAAACCTGATCAGCGACTTAGATGTCAGTGTTTTTTTTTTTTGTTCTTGTTGTTTTTTTGCAGCATTTCTCTAGAAGCTATTTCTCAACATGCTTTTGCGCTCTGTTGTGTAACTTCGTGAAGAACTCCAGAGTGACGTGACGCATCACAATCAAATCCAAATCACGTTATTTCCCATAACACAAAGACTATCCAATAACATATTTGATGGGTTCTAGGAAGATGGAACGTCCCTGCGGTGTTCATCGAGCACGTGCCCTGATGTCGGCTTTCTAGGAACGCTGCTCACATTATTTTCTCAAAATGATTTGACATTCTAAGAACCAATCAACAAATGGATCTGTTTCTCCTATGGTCATTTAAAGTGAACTTTCTATAATAAAAATAATAAATAAAACAAGTACAACCCTTAGCCCTTAGAAGTGAGACAAAAGTCTAAACTTTTTCACAACATTCTTGCAGTTTGAATCCAACAAGTCCTGTAAGATGTTTCTGATCGGTAGTGACAGCGTTGTTTAATCAGTATCACACCTTTCTTAGTTCGTGTTCAGCAAATAAACCACTCGACACTTTCCCCTGAGAGCAGAAAGCCGAACATTAGTATAAATCTTTGTCCTTGGATGTGAACTTCCACCCTTCCGGTTATGCGTATCATCTTGAACTGCTGAGTAACTGCTGAGCCAGCAGCACTAATCATACTGTAAGTTTTGTCTTGACATGCTTAATCAGCTCAAAAAAAGGTAAGGCAGATGTCTGGATAAAAATGACAGCAGTAACAGGAAAGCTTGAAGTGATCTATTGATATGTTTATCGTCCTTCAAGGTTGTTTTTTTTTTTTTTTTTTTGGGATTATTTGATTTATAAAACAAGCAGATGATGCTTTTTTATCTTTTAAAATTCGCTGAGCTGCAGCGTGGCTCTATTTCACAACCCTCTCACCCGGGCGACGACAGCGTTTCACAAGAAGAAGTTTATTGGTCCTTTAAAAGCCACTGAAAGCTATCCAACATGTTTTGCACAATGCCCAATATACAGCAACCAAAACTTTCCAAATGGCTGCCACGTCCAGCTTAGGATTTTCAAACACTTCGACAAGATAAATCTACAGTTTATCCTGCAGCACAGCACACACACTCGCACTCACTCACGCATTCACTCACTCACTCACACGGCATCACAGCATAATTCGAATGAGAAGACACAGACATACAGTATGCTCCGATAAAAGTAATCAAAATTACAAGAAAAAAAGACAAGATGTGTGCACAAAAAAAAAAAAAAAAAGGATTTCTAGTCCGTGATCCTGATCCCCAGGATTGCTGTGACAAACTTTATGATACATGTCCGAGGCACAGAGTGAACAGAGAGAAAGCGGAGCTCATCCGGCCTCCTCGGCAGAGCAGTCGATTCCTGCGTAGGTGAATTTCTCATACAGCGTCGTGTTCACGTACGTCTGGAAGAAAGACGGCGAGAAAGGATAAATGAAAAAGGTTAGTATTCTATGTGATGCAAAAACATTAGAGTTAAAAAGTGTGATTGTGTTGCAGTGTGTGTGTGTGCTGCTGCTTCACCTTTCTCTCCTCCAGCATGCGACTGAGCGAGACCAGAATCTGAGCGAACGATGGTCTCTCATAAGGCTTCTCTCTCCAACACTGTCTCATCAGCTCATAGCTACAAATAAAAGAGACACCACACACACACACACATCAACACAATAAATTGGTTGTTAATGTGTTTATTAGGTAACTATGACGTAGGAATAATGTCGAAAACACATGCTTACACTTCGTCATCACAGTTGAGAGGTTTCTCCAGGCGATACCCCTGAGGCAGTTTCTCATAAAGCTCAGCGCAGGTCATGCCACAGTACGGCGTGCCACCTGCGAACCAGACAGACCATGAGACACACCTAATCAGTTTTGGTGAGTTGAGGTTGGAGTGAAAGAACTCGAGTGTCCTACACAGAGCCATGACCTCAAACTAGACCTAAATTCCACTACGGATGGCTGTGATGGTCAGTTGTCCATAAACTTTCGGCCATATAAAGTATGTAAAAAGACAAACTATGTAAGAAAAAAAGAAGAAGAAAAAAAAAAAAAAAAAAAAATATATATATATATATATATATATATATATACAGTGCATCTCATTATATTAGAATGTCATAAAAATGTTCTGTTCATAATTTTATTCAACAAATGAAACTCTCAGATATTATAGTTTCATTAGACATGAAGTCAAATATTTCAAGCCTTTATAATGTTTTAATGTTGATTATTATGGCTTACAGTTTATGTAAAGCAAAGATTTTCATTAATGAAGACCAGGTTGCTTTGATAGCAGCCTTAAGCTCATCTGTTTCTCCTCATGCTCTTTACAGTAGCCCGTAGATTCTCTATAGGGTTCAGGTCAGGTGAATTTGCTAGTCAATCAAGCACAGGTGTCAATTCCTGCTAGAGAAGCAAATCAGCATCTCCAGAAAGCTTGACATGAAGTGATCTAAAATCTACACCAGCCGATTCCATATTCTGTTCCTCTCCAGTTTTCCTCCAGACTCTGGGGCCTTGTTTAACAAATGAAATACAAAATGTACTTTCATCTGAAAAGAGGACTTTCCTCAATCCAGTCCTTTTTCCTCCTTAGCCCAGGGAAAACGCTTCTGACGGTATCTCTGGTTCAGGAGGGGCTGGACAGTAGGAATGAGTCAGTCATAGCCAAATTCCTGGAGACTTCTTTGTGGCTCTTGATGCACTGACTCCAGCCTCACTCAACTCCTTGTAAAGCTCTACAAAGTCTTGAATTGACTTTGCTGCAAGTCTGCAGTCGTTCCTGTTACTTGTGCACCTTTTTCCTTCTAATCTACTTTCCATGAATATGCTTCAATACAGCAATCTGAGAACGGCCACACGATTGTGGTTGCGTGTACTGAACTAGGCTGAGAGATGCACAGTATTTAAACTGTATGAATAGTAATTTTCTCAAATGAGTATATAAGCTGTAATCACTCACTCATCTTCTATATCGCTTTATCCTGTATTCAGGGTCGCGGGGACCTGGAGCCTAAGGGCACGAGGCGGGGTACACCCTGGACAGGGTGCCAATCCATCGCAGGGCACACACACATACACCCATTCACACACTATGGGCAATTTGGGAACGCCAATTAGCCTAACCTGCATATCTTTGCACTGTGGGAGAAAACCGGAGTACCCGGAGGAAACCAGGGAGAACATGCCAACTCCATGCACACAGAGATGGGAACCGAGCCTGGCCGGGGAATTGAACCCGGACCCTGGAGGTGCAAGGCGACAGTGCTAACCACTACACCACCGTGCCGTCAAGCTGTAATCAAAAAATATCAAAAAATATATCAATTTTACGTTTTGAATTTAATTACACGATATTCTAATTTATTGAGATGCATTGTATATTATACCTATAGAAAAATATTAACCGCTGCTTATTCTTCTGTTAAAGTCTTTCGGTTTCCTCACTATCACATCTCTCCTTTCTTCTTTTAATAAAACAAAAAAACATGTCTTGCTTCACAATACAAGCTCTCTCTTACAGTTTGGGATTATATGTTTTATATTTTAACATAAAAAGATCTCCGAGTGTAAACACACCTAAACTCACCACCTCCCAGAGAAGCACTCCGTATGACCAGCTAAAGGAGAGAAAAAGAAAAGAACCCATTTTAATCTCTTGTATTAAAGGTCAGAACGACAGAAATATCAAGACTAGTTTCTCTGCTATTAGGATCTGGAGTGTCTTACACATCACTGTTGGTTGTATACACACTGTAGTTGAGAGACTCTATGGCCATCCATCGCACAGGTAACCGGCCCTGTACACAGAAACCCCCAACCGTTCAGCTCTTTTCCTTAGAAAGTAACGATATGATTATACGTATAAATATCTAACGAGACATTACCATGGTCTTTTTGACGTACACCTCTTGTCCTCGCGAGAGCCCGAAATCGGCAATCTTCGCCGTAAAGTTTTCACCCACCAGGATGTTTCTGGCTGCTAAATCTCTGTGGATGAACTGCAAGAAAGAGCAAATCAGTCCCATTAAAGGAAAACTTAGACTACAGTATGTGTTAATCTGATTTTCAGAGACGGGACTACTTTTTCCAGAGGGAAGAAATCTGTAGTTGTGAGTGTGGTTCAAATATCACATCTGGATTTGCAGTAGAGTTCAAGGACTGCACAAGCACTCTCACTGCAGGCAATTTGGAAATGCTAATTAGCTTGATCTGCATGTCTTTGGACTGTGGGAGGAAATCAGAATACCCGGAGGAAACCCACCAAGCACGGGGAGAACGTGCAAACTCCATGCATAAAGACCTCAGGCAGGAATCGGACCCTTGACCCTGGAGGTGTG
>JAQMYG010000017.1:4233716-4252547 GCA_030014215.1 Clariallabes teugelsi
ACACACACACACACACACACACTACAGACATTTTGCAAATGCCAATTAACCTAATCTGCATGTCTTTGAACAGTTGGGGAAACCCATCAAGCATGGGAGAACATGCAAACTCCACACACACAGACCCAAGGCGGGAATTGAACCCTCAACCCTGGAGGTGTGAGGCTACAACGTCCTTGATATCCCATGTGAAGTTTCCACAGGTGATTTTGGTGCCATGTCATCTACTGGTGTTGGTCCACCAAGGCAAGTCCAAAGTCAGCACAGACGTCTACCAGGAGATTTTAGAGCTTGATCCAATCTGCAGACAAGCTTTATGGAGATGCTGATTTCCTTCTCCAGCAGGCCCTTGCACCTGCCCACAGTGCCAACAACTATCACTAACTGATTTACTGGCCATGATATTACTGTGCTCGATTGGCCAGCCAACTCACCTGACCTGAAGCCCACAGAGAATCTATAGGCTATTATCAAGAAGCAGAGACCCAACAGTACGGATGAGCTGAAGGCTGGTATCAAAGCAACCTGGCCTTCAATAATGCTTCTGCATTGCCATAGGCTGATCACCTCTATGTCATGCTGCATTGATGAAATAATTTGTGCTAAAGGAGCACCAACACAGTATTGAGTGAATAAAGAATTTCTGTGTTGCAAGTGCTTTTCTGACTGATCTTAGGAAATATTATAATATTTTGAGATACTGAATTTTTTATTTTCATGAGATTTAAGCCGCAAGCATAGAAATCAAAACAAAAAAATCCTTGAAGTATTTCACTTTATATGTAATGAGTCTAGAATATATATAAGAGTTTCACTTTCACAAATTGAACTACAAAAAAATTTTTTTTCATGATATTCAAAATCTTTCAACATGCACCGCACATACATTTCTACAGCAGGTAATCTCACAAACCCAGAATTCTTTCTATACTTTGCTACAATCTTGCTTGAGCTCCAAGTGCAATATCTGTGTTATGACACACTGCATCCTTCTTCCCTTGTTGAACACGGTCCCAGTTTAAGACACACCAACAGTTACACAAGCGCCACATAGACGCCTTGGCATAAACCAACTCCCAATTCCCAACTCCCTGTCCTCTCTATCATAATGCACACACCCCGCTTTGGAGCTATAGGAAATGGGGTCAGCCAACATCATGCGAAAAAAAAAACTTCAACACTAATCAGAGAGTCTTTTGAGGTGGTTATTAAAAGTAAACTTTCTCCACCTACTCCAGTATCTGCTGGGTACATAGGAAACACATTCTTCTGGTATCAGACTATATAATCATGCTCAGCTTTGATTTGTTTTGATGTTGTTAGGCAGGACAAACACTCTGGAACCATCAAATAGATGTGTTTCCTTAGACAGTTCATAGAAACCACATGTTTGAGTATTGCTTATTCAGTATGGCTTACTGTATTGTGTATTGCAAATTAAGTGCCGCTTACTGAGCTGCTTATTGAAAGCTGCTCACGGAGTGGAGTTTATTGGCAGTGGGATATTGAGTATAGCATCTGTTTATTGTTTCTGGAATATTTAATGTCACATATTATTTCTTAGTTAATAATGCTTCTTAAGTATGACTTTGTTACATTTATCTACACTTTAATTGCATGGTTTTTATTACTGCATGATTTTTACATTAACTCCATTACGTCCTACAACAAATATCTGTACTTTCTACTTCACTACATTTCCATTACATAATGATGGGGGTGTGTAGCATTTGAAGAGGTAACATCGACACCTGCTGACTATTACACAGTACATAATTGCATGATTTGCCTTCCCCCCCTCCCCCGTGAAACACTTAATCATGTAGCAGGTGTTACAATCTCAGTACTTTTGATACTTAAGTACATTTAAATGTAAGTATTTATGTCTTTTACTCAAGTACAAATGTAAAGGAAGGACTTCTACTTTTATATGAGTTACATTTGACCTAGGGAATGTAAACTCTACAGGATTCGTGTACTCCTATTTCCACCACTGCTTGCTAGTAATGAGTATGGCCCAGGAAGTATTACTTCTAGAGTACAGGTCATTAAGTATGGTTCAGTAAGTATGGCTTCTTTAATACAGAACACTGAGTTTGGTTTATTAAATCCAGTTTATGAACCATGGTTTATTGTGTATAACTTATTGAATGTGGTGTATTGGTTCTGGATGGGATATTGAGTACAGTTTTTAGTTGCTTTTTAATGGAGTGAATAGTGGGTTCGTTGCTTTGCTTTGCTCATGTTGCTTGCCCCAGAAAGTTGTAAAAAGTTCAAGTAACAACACAGGAGTCAAACAAATTGTACTCTGCAAAAGTTCAGGGAAAGATGGGAATCAGTTTGTACTATACTGTATAACCAGATGTTTGGCTACCAGGACACCAACTGGAGAAAGCAAGCTTGGTGAGAGGATGCAGAAGTAATCGGTCAATCTTATAAGTATTCGTATGCTTATGTCTGGTTGTAAACTTGTAGAAAATTAGCATGTCATGCTTTTGCATAGAAATGTTTCAACCCCATTAGTTGTCACCAGAAAAGTCAACTGTGTCTACAGTGCTCCAAGCAGGAATTAAGTATTTGGCTGTTGATCAGCCAGTCAGGCTATGACACACACGCCAACAATTTTTAAAAGTTTTTTTTTTTTTTAAACATACCCCAAATGACAAGCATTAGTGAAACAGAACCATGTGAATGTGGCCTGGACTGAACTGAACTGCTCATATACAAGTAGGTGGTGTTATAGTGTATGGCTCAGTTAATATACCTTCATTAGTATGGTGCACTGAATATAGGAGTATAATTTCTTAATATAATTCTCACTTGCTTAATTGATTGCTCTCTGTTTTTGGCATCCGTTCTCGATGTGCAAATTACATAACCTCAGACATGAGAAAAACAGATAACTCTACACTTCCTGCTTGATACCGTGGAAGCCATGTGACTGCAAAAACAGCAAGTCAGTACTGTTTATGATTTGAGGGTAAATGTCAAAATAAGACTTATTGCTTCTTTTAATCAGTTTGCACAGGCTCTGAAGAGTTCTGGAAATTTGCTAGCGCGCAAAGAGGGAAACCTCGCCCAGCTATTGTTGTGGCAGGAATAGTCAAGTGCAAAAGATCTGTGCAAAAGGGTGTGGGGGTTAACTTTAAACACACACACACACATACACACACACATACACACACACATGTAAAGGAGAACAGATTCTTATTTTTAGGAAGGCATCATTTATTCTGCATGTGGCATTATGCAGGCTTTGTGTCTGTTTGAAGTCTAGTGGACAATCTGGGGACAAGATAATGGGAAATTGTTCCTGAAGCCTGCAAAACTAGGCCCAGCCTAAGTTAGCCGCCCAGCTTGATCATTAAAAGCTGTCAAACTGCTGAATCGTGTCCCGCCGTTTCCGAGTTCCGCAATCGTAACGAAACGAAAAACGAGATCCAGAAAATTACACAAAGCGATGTCACACTCTCGGCCCTATCTTGACATATGTATTTCATAATTGAACAGACGTGCAAGTCAGCTCACTGATACTAGAGTTTACGTGCGTTCATGCCTTTGACTTGACCAGCTGTCAGAAACAGATGTTGAACTTTTTTCTTTTTTATCCCCCCCAACATTCTACAAGAGGTTACGGCGCATCTGTGAGGAATTACAACTGGATCTGAGACACTTCTAATGTGGGAGGTGCTGATTAGATAAAGATAACGTCTGACAGCATAACTGCTAATCGTGTTACGTACAGATGATAAATGGAACATAACAAAGGTCATTCTCTTATTATGGGATTATCACCATTTTTATTTTGCAAACACTTTTGTATTTAATTATAACTGGGTTACAATTCACATATGCGTTTGGTTAGTAGATCGATCTCACTCTCAAGTGTGTATACTTGAGCAGATGCCATTCCACCTCCTTATATGGGCAATGTTTCCTGTTTTTGTTTCTCATTTATTCTCTTACATTCTCATGGAATTAATATCCATTATTCAGTTATTTGCCTTGGGGGCAGTAGTGGCTCAGGCGCTTGATGCTCTGGCTTGTTGATCAAAGGGTCAGGGGTATGAGCCCGGTCACCGCCATGTTGCCATGTTGGGCTCTTGGGCAAGACCCTCATAAAATACACAGGCAAGAATCCGGTGTTATAACCTACGCCAATAACTTGCGCATTTAATGATCTGATGTGGCAACCCTGAGACAGGGAATAAGCCCAAGGAAAATAAGAAATTTCAGTTATTTGCCTCGAAGCATATTAATTAGGAACGACTATAGATTATGAATTATTTAAAAATCTTAGAGAAACTAATGGGAAAGATCACGAGGAGTGTAACTATAGAACCTGTAAAAGCTTCCAGGAGTTGGAGGTGTTAATGATTCCCATCTGTCACTTCTTCTGCCTTAGTTTCCTTTGTGCTAGTGTATCATGTACTGTAGAAGTGAAAACTGCACTATCGAGTGACAGTTCCTGATTCCTCATTGTTAGCATTTAACGTTAACATATATATTTTTTAAATCACCTCTCACCCTGGTATATTACAAACAAATCACTGTTGCTTATGTCTAGTTTTTCTGCGTTCTGATCACTTGCTTTTGAGTTTAGTATGATTTCACGATTTGCATAGGCAAGGCTGGAGAATCATGAAATGAACTACAATGAGTCCAAAAGTAAAAACTTTAAGCAGTATATTCAGAACCATTTAATATATGTAAAAATGTTGAGGATTTAGATGACTAGTTAAGATCATGGCGTGGATAGCAATGTCGGCTCGCACCTCCAGGGTCCGGGTTCAATTCCTGCCTCGGGGAATGGAGTTTGCATGTTCTCCCTGTGCTTGGTGGGATTCCTCTCACAGTCCAAAGACATGCATATTCAGCTAATTGATGTTGCCAAATTGCCCGTAGTGTGTGGATTAGAGTGCGAATGGGTGTGTATGTTTGTGCCCTGTGAGTCTCCTGGGATAAGCTTTAGGCCCCCCACGACCCAGTATACAGGTAGTGGTATAGACGATGAGTGATTGAGTTTTGTTCATTGCCCTTGTGACCAGATTTGACCATGTGTTTCTATTGAATAGGGCAATTCTTCATAAAAACATTCTAAATAACTTATTTGACATATTCAGTCCTAATGGCGACAAACTACTCAGAATTACGTAGGCGTTGTCCCAAGTTTGAGCTCCTCCTTTGGGATCGTCAGACATTCCCAGGCCAACTGTGAGATAAACAGTAACCTCTCCAGCAGGCCCAGGGTCTCCACAGAGTAGAAAAACTACCTGGTAAGGTACGCAAATAAAATAAACTGGACTTTTACTTCAGAGGAGTAACGGCTGCACCCTCAGGGTGATGTTCTCACGCTATCAAGAAGATTATGCCCAAAAAAACACTGCAGAGGAACCTCATTTCTGCAGCCCGTACTAATGACATTATTCTTTATGTCAGTACACACAGTTGTTTGATCCACAAACTGTCTTTTTTTCCACATTCAGAAGTAAAAAAGAATGTTTTTACTATAAACTAAAGCCAGTCTTGGCATGAAAGCACGACAGCCTTCTTTACCTTATATAAAACAACAGCAATGCAGTAGACAATCTTGTGGGCTATAAATAATGATGTTAATTAAGCTAAGGTTATGTTACCGGGTTCAGTTCAAAACCTTTCCAAAGTATCTCAAACAAAGCTGTTAGAATGAAGCATGGCTTTCCTTCTTATCTTTCGTTCCAAGAAGTAAAACACTGGCTTGATATTGTTGTTCCTAGAGTGATTAGTGGCTGTTTTGGGAGGGTACTTGAGCACACGGTTACTGAACCAGAGGCGCTACTAGACACGCTCGTTCCTATGGTTTATTACTGGTTTTGGAAGGCTGTCGCATATCTTTAACAATGAAATCTTTAAACAGTGTGTTCGGTGCATTCTAAATTTACATTCGACCATTGTACTGTATTAAAGGTCAACTGGACTGTAATTCTGCATAAAGCAGTCGTAGGAAATGTGGTGGTGTATATCATAGCAGTTATGAAGAAAAGGGTTCTTTGAATGTCGAAGAATAATATTTATTAAAACCGAGTCAAACCATACAGTAGAATTTGAGGCGCGTTATGCTGCAAATGGTCGTAAATCCATGGAAACATATTTCATAAATATAAATATGAATTTAACCACTAAATGTTATACAAATAAAAATGTTTTTGCTGTCAGAACTATTCAACAAAGATTATAAAGATAATTTTTGCATAATATCTGTTTTTAGTTTTGAAAATGTTAAACAGTTAAGGTTCAAAAACAATGAAACTGCCTTCCCCAGTGTTGTCACACAGCTGTAAAACTGTGGCCAATCAGCAGTTTTGATTAAAAAAAAATAATAAACCAACACAGCAAACCTTAGGAGCCGTTCCCACATTCCTGAATTTGATCTTATACATCGTAGATATTGTGTAGCTAATTCATGGCAAATGAAAGCATGTGACATCACTCACTCACTCACTCACTCACTCATCGTCTATACCACTTTATCCTTTATCGAGATGCGGGGGGGGGGGGGGGTGGGGGGGTCCTGGAGCCTATCCCAGGAGATTTAGGGCACAAGGCAGGCTACACCCTGGACGGGGTGCCAATCCATCACAGGGCACACACATACACACACTCACACTACAAGAAAATTTGGGAACGACAATTAGCCTGATCTGTATGTCTTGGACTGTGGGAGGAAACTGGAGTACCCAGAAGAAACCAACCAAGCATTGGGGGAACCAAACCCGGACCCTGGAGGTGCAAGGTGACAATGCTAACCACTAAGCCACTGTGGTGTCCCATGTGACTCGTGGTCTCTTGGAGTCTATAACATCTATGTTTTCTTTCCTTTTATCTTTTCTTTCCTCTTTTAGACCTACCTTCCTTCACTATTAGCTGATCCTATATCCCCATTATTTCTATGAGGAAATGCAGTTTGCATCATTTCGTTGCAGGTCTCAACAATCCCACAATCTGAATAAATGAATTTCAGACCAAAGCATGGTTCTAAATGGACAGTTTAGTTCCACCAGAGTAAAACATCCTGGTCTATAGTCAAAAAGCTTCTCCTGACGACACATTGTAACTGACACTTTGGAAGTTCACTTCTTCAGAAAAAAAAAAAAAACACATACTAATAAGTAGACTTCTGAAGATCACATGATGTATGAGTATTGTAGCGATGAGATAATGATGGATGTAATGGATGTGAGGTCAGGGCGTACAGTACCAGTGAAAAGTTTGGACGCACCTTCTAATTCATTTTTTTTAATTCAGTGATGTATTTTCTACATTCCAGAACAATACTGGAGATTTCCAAACTATGAAATAACACATATGGAACATTAGGTCATTGAGAAACAACACCAGCAACAGGCCAGAACAGTTCTTGCAAGAACATTGTATTTAACAATTGCATTTGCAAAACCTATCAAGCACCACGATGAAACTAGCTCTCATGAAGACCATCTCAGGAAAGCAGGAGAGCAAAAACCTATTTCAACTTTTCAAAGGAGATTATTGTATATTTTGGACGACTTCAGTACTGTTTACAATGTAGAAACAATCAGAAATCAGAAGTTTAGAAAGAGTGTCCAAACTTTTGACTGGTAGTGTACACCACTGCATTACAGAGTACTTTACATCATGACTAAAAGAAAGCACACTGTAGAAAAGAACAGAGGGTACATATACTGTACAATTTCTAAGCATGTGCACAATAAAACATTAAACCCATGTTGCGCTCAAACGAACCAATCTTCTGGACATTACTTCACACTTCCTCGTTCCTATCTGTCTTTATGTCCCTGTTTACTGTTTGATGCATGACAGTTGGAAGCAAAACTTTTAATAAAGGTTTTATCTCATCCTGTAATATACAACTTATCAGTAAATGTGTATAGAAAGAGTAAGAATGAAAAGAATAAAGCTTGGAAGGAAGTAACAGAGATATCTCTGATGAGGAAATGTATTTCTTGGCTAATCTGCCAAGTAGTGCATCGGTTATTGTTTATTTAAATTGTTTACATTCTTCATTCCTATTACAGATTTTACAGAAAGACAGGATTAATTGATTTCTAGAAGTCCTGAGATTCGACCATGAAATTTTACAAAACTGTTGATTAATTTCAGGACTAATTCCACCGTTTAAACAAGGTATTTATACTTTATCATAATTAATCTCTATATCTATATCTGGTCCATTTATAGTGACAGCTAGTGACAATTGACTACATAAAATCGGATTTAACAAAAATGATCATTTAACGACTATTTAATGATTATCATTAATATCGTGGCTGTGTTCATGAAGCAAAACTTAAAAAATTAAGCGGGTGAGAGAACATTGAACAGATGAAGCCTTAGGTTTGGCTGGTGAGCTACAGTAGGTAATAGTGAAAGCGCAGCAGTAGCTCGTAGCAGTTCATTAACGCTCCATTCGTCTTGCTGAGACAGCGACTGATTAAATAATCAGTTATGCTTTGCCTAACTACTAGTCATTGTCTAAAATTCATGGGAAACGCTCACAAATCATCAACACATGTTGTTTTTGGTGCTTATCTTTAAGCTCAATTGCCGAGGAATTAAAGGGTTATCTGCCATGAAATTTGAGACAGACGTAGAACTGGTGGTAAATTGTTTCACGCACTGTATACATTAATGGTATGGGAAAAAATAGTTCAGCTGTGAAAGGGCAGTATGGAGAGCTTTGGATCTTATGTAAGAAAGGCAAAAGGAGAAAGTTCTTCAAGAAGCCTGAAGCAACACACTGGCTCGATATAGCAATAAGAAATACATTATTATTGCATATATGAAGTCATCATTCTGTTGAATTGGTTGGACGTCTAGTTTTTAATTTTTTAAAATCACATTTAGTACCTAGTTCTGTCTTTCAGTTCACTTATTGCAATTTCTTGATTGTCACCGTGGGACATAGCGAAATAGATGTGGTTTGGAAATCTGTGCGAAATATCCAACTGCTATGCCAAACTATTTAACGTCCCAAATACTCATAATATACAACGCAAAGTGTATGATCTCAAATGAATCGTTTAGACTTATATATTAAAATATATAAGGAAGTACTTTACACTTGGCTTGAACAACTTTGAGACAAGCGCTCAGAGACAGTGTAGTATTCTGTAAGACGTTTTAACCAGATTTGAGCTGATTACGCTGGGGGCGTTGGTGATAATATGGAGATAAGATTCCAGCGCTGGATTAATAAATGAAAAATGAATTGAAAAAAAACTTTTTTAAAAGAAGAAAATCTGCAAAAACACGTACTGTAAATGGCGGGATATTTGTAGCTCAATCTAATAGAACTCACGGAGAAAGCCTTTTTAAAAAATTAAACTAGATGCCATGATTTACAAATAGGGATGTATAAGAAACTCATGATCTTAAGTTTTGTTTTACTCATTTAGTTTGCAACAAATTAATATTATAAATTTCGCTCAATATCAAGGGTGTGCTCCATTATTTTTGTCTTTTTCTTCTCCATTCTGCCTAGTATAGTTAATCTATACTGTATAAAGAGTGAGCTGACTCTTGGCGTGAGTGCATGAGGCTAGAGAGGGGAAAAATATACTAAAGACTAAAGGATTTAACTGAACATTGCACGCACATGATATGAAAAAAAAAAACATCAATATGACATATAGAATTAAAAATTACAAGAAAAATGTGGTGAAGCCACAAGTGACGCGTTGCTGATGAGATGCTCGGTACTATAAAAATACGTCTCTTTTAATTTAGATGCAATTCCTACATAATTGTCTCAAATTTCAAGACTAATAATAATCCTTAATTGCTCAGTAATTGGACTTGGACAAGGCGGGAAAAAACAACAACATGTGTTGATCTTTTGTGAATCATAAGCAGTTTCCCATGAAACGGTTTCCCATGACTTTTAGTCAATAACTAGCAGTACAGCAGCAAGTCGAGAGCATTTTAGGCTTTTATTCCTGTGTTGTTTAAAAAAGTCCATGGATTTCAGACTCCAACAACCTGACTGCGTGATGTATATTCCTGTATCATCGTATACAGTGCCACAGCATTACGGCTATGAATTCTCAGACAGCACTCCACCAAATCTCTCACACACACACACAGCACAAATAATCAGCAGTTCCAAAGGCTGATCCCTATGATCACTTGTGTTAATCAGTGGTTTATTAATGTCAGTTCGACCTCTAAGCGGGTATATCAAACTACTCTGGGGGAACTAATAAAAAGTTTCCCAGACTAAGCAGTCACTTAACTTGCCCTCATTGCTAAGTTCAATAAATCTAGGTTTAGACCCATATCCATTTGTATCACATGATTTGGTCTTTAATAGTCCATAATGTTTTTTTTCTCTCTTTTTCTAGACGTCAACTCAGATGTTATTTACTAACTTAAGGATTATACTAAGTAAACATGCCATCACATGTTCCTAGTCGTTCCTAAGCAGATCTCTTTTCTCGCTTTCCGAGACGATACACAAAGGTCAATTATACATAAACTAACTAACCCAGACAAAACAAACCCAACGAAGAAAAAATAAACAGTCAAAGCAAATAATCTAAGGAAAACCCAAAAGTCAGTCATAGGCCCATAAGTAGATAAAAGGAGAATAAATCAAATGAAATACAGGATTAAAGAAAACAGCATTTAAACCAACCTGTAAGGAAGCAGCCCAGCAGACAGACAGTGACCGAGACAGGCAGGTAAGGCATATTTCCCCAACTGAGGGGCATGAACAAGTAGCGTGTGTACATCCACAGAGTTTCAGAGCGCAGAGACCCTGCGAGAAGCAAAAAGAAACATCCCTCCTCTATGACTGAAGCACTAGAACTCTCCCTTTCTCTCACTGCTCCGTCCAGGCACAGGGAGTAGAAGTTCCTTTTTCCTGTTTCCTCTCTCTCTCTCTCTCTCTCTCTTTTGCCAGTGAAGATGGGAAAGGCAGCAGGCCAAACAATTGCTTTTAATGAGGTGCAGCTCCTGCTTCAACCCTGAAGGGAGTGGTCCCCATGTTGACCTTAAACATAGAGGAGGGGACAGAGAGAGAGAGAGAGAGAGAGAGAGAGAGAGAGAGAGAGAGAGAGAAAACAATGAAGCAAATGACATCAAACATAAGAGAGGTGTGGCATATATCACATAGAAGAACTTTGGAGGATGAATGGGATTTATTCATGAAAGAAAAAGTTTTGGGGTGAAATGGACTTCAATTCCTTTTTTTGTTCCATTAGCTTATAGCTCAGTGGTTTTCAACCCCCAGAGGTCTGTGAAGCATTGCCATGGAGGTCCAGGACTTTTTTTAACTGGTTAAAGTGGTGAAACTCACAAAGTGCTTTACTGCACAGTGAAATTTTTATTCTGTGTATATCCCAGCTTCTCGTTAGTAAGATGAGGGTCAGAGCACAGGGTCAGTCATTATATAGCACCCCTGGAGCAGACAGGGTTAAGGGCCTTACTCAAGGGCCCAACTGCGGCAACCTGGAAGAGCTGGGGATCAAACTGCACAAATGAGTAACTCACCAAAGTCCCCACTGCCCCGATATATACATGGGGTGGTCATAAAATTCATATTATCATATGAAAAAAAAGTTTTTAAATATTTGCCCAAATTACCTCTCCAGAAATTAGTTTTTTTATTTATTTATTTTTTAATTATTATCCAAAAAGAAGACTTCTTCAAAGGCGATCTCCACCAACTCATCCATTATTTGGAAAACTGTGTCGCCTTAGGTGGAGGATATGAAGGGAACGACCAACATTCATTAACTTTATTTTTTTCTTAGCAATACTAACAATTTATGACCGCCCCTTGTAATATACGTATATAAGAAATCCAAGCTCCAAAAGTCAACCCAGGCCTGATTTTCATCTGTCAGTGGAACACTCAGGAATAGAAAGTACTTTGGCTTTTCAAAGAATATTAACATGACAATTTCGAATTGTGTGGAATAATCTATACTCAAGCTGGCCAAGGAATATATTTATGAGTTAAATAAGTTTCTGGCTATAAAAACATTTGAGAACATGTCAGAAATGTCATATGTGCCATATGGAATGTCACGGATCCATTGCAGACCTTCAGATGACAAATCTGAGCTAACATATCCACATAATCTTACATATCTACATAATGAAAGTATGTCTTGCCCGAATACTTTTCCATAAATGCACTCTCGAATTAGCTTCAGTTGACCCTGTGGTCTTTTTTTTTTCTAAAGCCTTGTGAAGTCTTTTTCAAAGCTTATAGATGACAGGAATGCACACTGAACCACAGCTGGAAGCCTGTGTAACATCAGTGAAGAATTAGATCCGTGTTTAAGCCAGATATTTAAGGAAAGGATTTTGATTAAGATAGACTTGCATTACTAATGATCTCCATTAGCTTGATATCACCAGGGAAAAGCTGAAGAAGAAAACATCAGACGCAAACCGTTGAGCTTTGTTAGGGATAAGGAAAAAATTGTGTACATCAGATTGTTTTTTGTTGTTGCCTAATCATTCCTGCGACATAATCAATGAACACAGAAGAAGTAGCGTAAACCGCTTAAGCCGTACATAAATCTTCACCCCGCTCTCATGTCGTCTTCATGAAAAATTGCATTCAGTGATAACATTCATCACACTTTAGAGACTAGTAGCAGACTGCCTACATAGCAACCCCCTCAACACATACTCAAGTACACACATTCATTTCTTCTACAGCTGGCCTCTGGCTTTTCCCATGTGTCCTCATAACTTCACATTTGTGTGAGCTTAAATTATTCACTGAAGAATTTTACTGACAGCATGTGTCTTAGGTTTTCTGTTTTTATGCCTTTCAACTGTCGGTATTTTTCCAAATGACTTCATGTACATCTGATTAACAAGCGAACAAATTGAGTCGATTCAGCTTTACAGTGAACTATTGACAAGTATGAACTAGCAAGTATGATTCCAAGTTTTATAACTCATATACTCGCTCTATACTTAGGTACTGTACTTGTAATACGTAATCACTGCTATAGTAAAACTATAATGTTTGTACCTGCAATAATGCAAATAAGACCAAAGACTAAGCTATTCAAGAACCTTCCACAAAATGGAAGTGTGTCTTACACACTGTTGTCTCTAAAGATAGACTAAAAGACACTTGAAAGAACACTTGAAGCGGCAATCTTGAAGCCCCCAGCAGCCCAAGGTTTAAAGGCAAAACGTGATTTGGTATCAAATTAAGTATATATATTGATGATAAAACAAAAGGAATAACTGAGCAAAACAATGTGTTTTGATGGACGTGTAAACAGCAGTGTAAATTCAAGCTCAAGTGGCTTTCAAGAAGACCGCCTTTAACCTGTACACAGGGTCGCAGGGGGTCTGGAGCCTATTCCAGGAGACTTAGGTCACGAGGTGGAGTACACCCTGGAAGGGGTGCCAATCCATAGCAAGGCACACACTCATTCTCACACTGTGGGCAATTTGGGAACGCTGCATGTCTTTGGACTGTGGGAGGAAACCGGAGTACCTGGAGGAAACCCACCAAGCACGGGAAAACATGCAAACTCCATGCACACAGACCTGAGGTGGGAGTCAAACCCAGACTTTGCACCCAGTGACTTCCTCCTCTTCCATTAATAGAAAAGAAAAACTCATTTACACACTACGGACAATTTGATAATACCAATTATCCTACTCTGTATGTCTTTGGACTGTGGGAAGAAACCAGAGTTCCCTGAGGAATCAAATCCCGACTTCGCTCCCAGTGACTACTTTCTCTTCCATCACTTGAAGAAACCACTTCGTGGCAGGTGTTTGACAATGACGAGGTGATTACAGAGATTTATTACCTTTACTCAAGAGCCAAAAAGAAGGCTTCTTCAAAGACGGTCTCCTCCAGCTCATCCCTCGTTTGGAGATGTGTATTGCCTTAGATGGAGGATATGTAGGGATAGGCTAAGCTCACGAGCAACATTTATTTATATATATATTTTTATTAGCAATAATAACAATTTTATGACCACCCCTCGTAATATAAGTTATAATATGTAGTAGTTCAAGCTCCAAAGTCAACCCAGGCCTGACACGAACCCTGACCCTGGAGGTTCAAGGCGATAATACTAACGACTAAGCCATCATACTGCCCTTATAGAGAAAATAATATCACATAATGTCCAAAACCACATAACTTTTTTGCCAGAAACACAATTTATGCAATCTTGCTTTTTTATATTCCAAGGAACGGATTCTTCCTCTTCTAAATATTTTAAAAAGACATTCCTGTGGGAGGCTAGAGAGATCGTTCAAGGACAAGGAATAGTATCTGAATTGTGATTACTGTATATGACTGATGGTGGGAGGAAATCTTCATTTCGGCTCACGTTGGACGATCGTTGTTACGTATATAGTCGTAATGACGTTGCGACATCATCAACGTCAGGACAGGACAGTTTCTGAAAGTTTTTTTGACTTGGAGGAGATATTTTGTTTGACAAAGCAATATTTGTGCATGGACTAGCCTCAGCGGAATGTTCCTTAGCGGTTCTGTGGTAAGCTCACACTGTTCTCACCCCACCAACAGGAGTTCAAGTCCCACTTAGGCCATCTGCTTAGTTGGAGAAATGGAAAAAACACAAAACTCCTATCAGCAGGATGAAAATAAATGTATTTCAATTGAGAGATTAAACGCTAGAAATAAATATTGTTTGGGAGTCGTATTTGCGTCATTGTGTTAGGGTTGTTATTTCAACGTAACATAGTCAACATTGTTCCAACGTCATTTCTAAGTTAATACCAACAGTGTCCCAAAGTTAATAAAATTGACGTCACGACAACAACCACATAAATCCTGCTGGGTTGTATTTACCTAGACCTTTGTGTTTTGTGTGTGTGTGAAAATTTGCAAACATAAGCACCCTGCATTGTATATGATTTCCTATTTAATTACCTACTCAGTCAGAGAGCGATAGCGCTTCAATGACCTCGAACCATGTGTTCAATCCCTCCAACCCTGGACATCCCTGCTGAAACGGAAATGTCCGGAAACGGCACGACTAATGTGTGCAATTCCCAAATTTAGGCTTCACGATATAGGATGTCTGATTGGAGCCATGAGCTAAAAGAAATTGTGTTTATTTGAAGCAGTGATTGGATTTGTGGTGTTAGAGGCCAACGAGAGTGCAGTGAGAAACTTTAGGTTGTATTTACATTCATGATCAGCCCTGGGCTTCTCTCAGCACGGTTGGAAAAATATTCTCATGGACCTTTGACTCATGAGCGGAACAGGTTTAAGGAACTGGTGTTTAGACAGCGGTCTGTGTTTCTTCCTTTCTGTGTGTATGTGTGTGTGTGGGTATAGAAGTTTATAAATGGGAGAAAGAGAAAAATAGGGAATGGTAGAAAAAGAGAAAGAGGAAGGGATGTTAGAGAAATAATTACAGTTATTATAGCAGCTGTAGCAACATCAGCGGCGCTAACATGCTTTTCTCATGGACAGTTTCCATTTTAGGGCAGAGAAAGAAAATCTGTGAATGATGTAAAAAGAGATGAGATTTGGCTCAAATTCGTTCAATATGGAAAAGTCTATGCTACAACTAACACTGGCATCATTTAGGAAATAGGGAAAAGGAAATATCTAAATCTAAAATTAATAATCTAAAACCTCAAAATTATGTTGTTAGACTGATTACAAGGGGCGTTCAGGTCAAACCGGGACTTGAGATGAAATTTCTGTTGAATGAAAGTGTAATAAAACACTTGTAATTGACATCAACACAAGACTTCGAGCACAGTACAGTGAATGAGACCCCTAGCCACCGTACAACATTGAATGGTGCAAACTTTTTAAAGAAGAAGGTTCGTCCATGAATGATGATCCCAGCCGAGGTGGCTTGGAGCCTCCTGCAGTCGTTCCTGTGAACATTCAGCGTGCGGAACGTCTGATCGTTGAAAATCGACGTCGCCAACTTGTGGAAGAGACGCATCTGTCTGTGGGAACTGTACACACAATCATTCACCAGCAGCACTTGCACATTACAAGAACCCGGCTGGGAGTTTATTGACGCATCCCTAGTACAGTCCTGACCTCTCTCCAGGACATTTCCATTTTAAAGGCAGTCTGATCATGGCTCCAGCGTACTGAGAAAACGTTCTACCCTGATGGTGTCCAAGCACTAGTGAAACCCTGGGATGAGTGTATTAGTGTAGAGAATTAAAGGGAGTTTTTAATCTCATAAGTGTGTTCTGTTATTCTGCGCAATCAAAAGTCCCGGTTTGACATGAACGATCTTTGTAACATAAGTAATTATTCCATAGTGCCAGATTTGGAGCCATCTCGATCTACATAAATCACAGCATCATTTACTGATTTTCTTCACTCTTTCTGTAAAAAAAAAAAAAGTATAACTAGCTGTGCTCGCGACTTTGTTCGCATGGAATTTAATTGCACACTCATAAGCACGCATTAAAAAATAAACAGCAGCAAAAGTGCGTGGAATGAAGGTGTGAGATCGCGTTTGTTAAGTACTGTAGATTTCAACCGCACACTCATAAACGCGTATTAAAAAACGTACAGCGCCATCTGATGAATTTTGATATGAACCAATGATTTTTGTCAAAGTTGACTTTTTTTAATGATATACGAGTGTTTTCCATTTAAATTTCGAAGTAGGATATCTTCTCTTTCCGTGGACCGATTGCGAGCCTACTGTATATGTTACCTCAAGCTCGGCCAAATACACCTGTGAAAACCCCATTAAAATTCGTTCAGTAGTTTTAAGTGACGCGTGCACAACAAACAGACAAACAAACAGACAAAAATTCCCAAAAACATCTTGATGTGTTCTATTACTCATCTTATGTCCCCTCAAATGATTTTTTTGCAAATATCTTAAATGTACAGACATGCCAACTTTACAGTTTTATTATATGTATAGAATAGAAGATATGTTTAAAAAGTTTCTTCATTGTTTTCCGAATTACTGGCTCCACCACGTTGAGTATTTGGTGACATATAAAAAGGGAAGAGGAAAAATAGTGAGAAAGACTAGGGTGGAGTCGGAAAGCACAAAAACGAAAACGTGATAAGGAGAGTCTCCTCAGGGTGGTGCGGAGGTCAAGGACCTCACTTCATGGCTGACGGTGTGGAGGGAACTGTAAGTCACTCAGCATTGCACAGGGTGGAGTTCCTCTCTGCTACCTCCATCACACCCAGTGAGGGCTTTGAGCCAGGAGCAGAGCTAAAGAGCGTACAGCTGTGCCTTCTCTGTCAGCGAATTCACCAGATCTCACAGTGCACACAGTTAAAAATGTGTCTAAGGGTGTGTCAAAAAAAATGAAGAAGTAAACGACAATTACGTTATTCTACAGGAAACACACAGACACTTGTATGGTGAATGTCTAAATAATGAATATGAATGTATAGTAATATTTAATAAAGAAAAACACACAGCGTTATAATTGTTTACATGGTAAAGATTTTAGGAAGGAAGGAGTCTCCAGTGTCAGATGTATACTTTATTTAAGAAGGTTATATTTTTGTCTTTAAATGAGTTCTCACTTTATCTGTACAGAAAACTCGATAGCAGGGAAACGTTTAAGCGTTCAGGAACTGCAGGTTTTTTGACTGACGTATTTGTTAAAGCCTAACGACTTCGCCAGGAAAAAACACAAAGCTCCTATAAGCTTATCCAGAAGAAAAGGGGCCTTAGGAGGAGATGGCTGCATTACAAGTGGAAAATAAATACGCTGCCTACTTAAGCAGGCTGCTTCTAATGAAACTAAACTAAATGAAATGTTCTAAAGTGTTTTACACTAAGAATGACAGAACAGTGTATATTTTCTGACACGTACCTAATTTTCACAGTGTGTATTTATGTGCTTGTGTTTCTATCCCAACTTAAGCAGGACAGCTGCCTGGGTGGGACAAGGACAATGTGTACGATTGTTACCTGGAGGGCACTAAAACTTGACATGCTTTTGGCTGTACTTGTGCACTTTGTGGACTGGAATATATGTTAGGGCCAATTGCTTGAGCTTCAATAGAGAAGTTAGCTACAGATGGAGCGTGTACTGTAACTGTGAACAAAATATCCCCCAAAAAGATTGAAAAAAAAAAAAGCAATAAATATGAAATTGTTTATTGTTTCTACCATTTTCCCAACAGTGACCAAGAGTCACAGCTGTTTCTAAAAGGGTACTGAAAGACTGGAGTGTTAGGATCACAAGGGGCTTTGCCATGTTTATAGTTTTTCAAGAGCAGTCTGAAATCAGAGAGTTGGGTAACAGTTCTCTCTTACAGTCAGCTGTGTATTTATTTGGACCCCCACTACCAAACCACTATCTGAACTGCGAGCCAAAATAGATGCCTTACTTGTGATTTGCACAAAGGAAAAGCAGCGTACAGTGATTTTTTGGTCTGAGGGTGTATCTGGTGCCGAAACAACTCACGGAAGAGTATAAACGGAAGTGTTTGGAAATCTGCAAACAAAATTTGGGATTTTGTGGGATTCTCAAGGGCCAGCATCGGACCATTATCTGCAACCGTTTCTGTTTCCGTTTCTGCCTCTGAAGGATCCTACACCTTGAGGTTTGCGGAACTCCAGAGGCACCAGCACCTTCAAATACTGTACCTGTTTGCTGCTTTGTAATGGCATTTTAGCAGCTGCTCTCTTAATCCGATGAATTTGTCTGGCAGAAACCTTCCTTATTCTGCCTTTATCTGCACGAACCAGTCTGTGCTCTGAATTAGCCACAAATGTCTTCATACCTTTTTGCAGCAGAGAGATCCTTTTTCTTTCCCATATTGCTTGAAACCTGTGGCCTGCTTAATAATGTGGAACAACCTTCTTC
>JAQMYG010000017.1:4258585-4273813 GCA_030014215.1 Clariallabes teugelsi
TATATATATAGGCTATATATATATACACTGCAAAATTTCACAGCAATTAAATCTGACCCTAATTCCCAAATCAGTCAACTCTAAATGTGACTTGTCAAAAACTATACATATCAAAATGACTATTTATGTATTGTTTGAAAGATGTATTGTTTTTATCAGAATTGTATATATACGTGGCCCTTCAGCTACTTTCCACATAGGAACAATCAGAAGCTACTAATGGGAGACGTCTTAGAAAACAAAACAAAAAAAAAAGTGCATCCTGTTTTAGGCAAAATGCCCTTGGTGAGTTAAGTGCCTTGGGTCGTGGAGAAAACCTCAACTCTTTGCTGATATCCATGTTTATGCCACAAAGGGCTGGAGTTACTATCAGAGGAAACGTGTGTGTCACTGAACACCGCCTGCTAACGAGAGGAAAAGGCAAAATGAAATACAGATTCTTCCTGAGAAGGCAGGATTTATGAGGAGAGAGAGATGCTTATCTTGGGTCATCGCGGCTAAACTACTTTAAAGCGTAAAGACATTCAGTGAACATGTTAAAAAAAAAAAAACACACACACACGCACACACTGTTGTCCTACACACACAGCAGCTACCTTCATCTTCTGCTCTCCGGAGGCTTTCAGGGCGTCCAGATCCCTGTACGTCTTCAGTCCTTCGGTCATCTCCTGGATCTTTTCTTTTAGAGAGTTCATCTCTGTCTGCACTTTCCCTTCCAGTCTCTCAACGTTCAGCAGGTCCTGCTGCAGACGCTCGCATTCTGTACACAGAAACACTGAGTTTATTGGTATACCCACTCACGATAAAAGAAACAGTCTGAAGCACAGATATCAGCTTTCACCTCAGCCTCTGTTTCAACCATGAATATGAGAATAATTGTCTGAAAACTTGGATTATCAGAAACGTCCCCATAGAGTACTAGTGCTGAACCTGCACTTCACGTGACCTTGACTGCGTTTTCTGATACAGGGCAAAAGGCCACAAGAGGCATGAGAGTACATGTGTTACAATGCGAGGGTGTTATACAACGCTAAGTGCAGCGATGATTAAATGCCTTTAGAAGCTGCTAATGTATAAAAGCATTGTTATACAACATGGAAGCTAAGTGAAATCATTATGTGTAGGCGCGCCCCCCCACTTGAAATGATCTCTAGTGGCTGGTTCTTCAGTTTGCACAGCAAACTGCTAGGTTTGGGGAGACAGGAAGGGGAAAAGGGCCAGTTCCTCCTGATAGGCAACAGGCCCGCTTCTGTGTTTGGAGAGAGAGAGAGAGAGAGAGAGAGTGGTGCATGGCGTGTATGCGTGTAGTAGGTAGTGTGTAATCTAAATGCCCTGTCAGCATTTCTGAGCATTCTCTGCTGCTTCCTCCTCTTGGGGTTTTTCTTTTGCCCAAAACCTGAGCCAACCGTCTCCCACTCACACACACACACATACATACACACACAAACACCAAGGCAAAGGCCACTTTACACAGACTGTTTGGTGATGAATATCTTAGACAGGGTTTCAGAAAATATTTACACAGCAGTAATACGGTATTCCAGTTGTTAAATCATGTGATTGTTCTGCACGTTTACCTCCACACACACACACTCGACAACTGTTCTTTTTACTGAACTTTCCATCATCTTATATAGACACACAGTAGCTTTAAAGAACTGGCTTATTTATTTGAGATACAAATTTTCCTAAAGTGTTTATTTATTTGGCATCATCGATAGGCCGAGACATACTGTACATTACAGTATCGAGTCCCTCTAGTGTGTTTCTTTACATTTGCATTCAACTTTTCTGCTCCAATTAGCTTGTTGTTGTTAATTAATGTCACATGGTCTTGGTAGTGTGGTTTAAAAAGCAGTATGACTTAATGTAATCTATAAAAAAAAAAAAAAGAACAAATTATGCATGAACTGGAAAAATACCGCACCCGACTAGATCCGTGTATGAAAAAAATCGCCATCTTTCAGCGGGTTTGGTTCTCTAGACATGAACGATCATGATTTTTGCAGCAGATCAGCATGCATTTATGGACATTATTGAATCGGGGTCAGGTCATCGGATCAGAAACTACTTACAGGCAGCAGATATGTTATAGTAATACAGATATATTACAGTATCTCTGTAAATTCATCTTTCCACCAAACCGTTTATTCACATAAAAAAAAATAAAAAAAAAACACCCTGAAATGTGAACTTTCCTAATGAACACCATTAAATGCATTAGCATTAGACAAATTAGTCCCTGCTGGTTTTCTTCTGGTCTCCAACAGCCTCTTCCTTTACAGCCAATCTGCACGGCATTCCCCTTTTTTGCTGCTTTTCAGCAGGCTATGAAAGTGCACTGCTAGAAGATAAACAAACAGGGTGCGGAGGAACAATGCCTGGTGGTCCCGAGAATAGAGCGCGGCAGAGGAAATGGGGCGGCACTGCGGAGATAAGACGATACCGAGGAGTGGGAGGGATCCCGCAGCTCCAAGGTGTCTCACACAAAGAAAGGAAAGCCTCTTGGCAGAGCTTCAGCCACTATTTAGACACACACGTAGCAGGGAGTGAAGGAGAAGGATGTGGAACTGGGGAGTGGACATGAGCAGTGTAACTGACCGTTTGGTCACCTTGAGTCGTTTTTTTGAATTAGCTTTCTCTTGGGACTCGCGCATGTGTGGCCGTTCCTCCCTTTATTATTACAGGTCATGTGCAATAGCGGCAAAGATCTATTGTATCGTACAAAAGGGCTAATTAGGCTGGAACATGTGGCCTTAATGCATTCGGTCGCTCCACTAATTATGACAGGTACAAAAACAAAAACATTCCATGCAAAATTTAAAGCCTGCTCTCAGCATACAGTATGTAGAGAATTATTATCATTACAGAGTTGCTGAATTCTCAATTCTGATTGGTCAGCAGCTCTGATGGTTATCTGGCTGCCAGGTTTACTGTATATTAATATATCATCGTTTCTGTAATACATATACCTACATATTTGGGTTTTATATGGGGTATGCCGTATACAAGAGTCAGAAGTAAAGCTGAAACTTCACATTTTCCTACACAGGAAAGACTTTGTAGATGCTTGGCAATGTGACACAGTGCACTTTTAATCCTTTAAGAAGATTTTAAAAAAGCGTCTGGAAAGGAGTTCCACTGATTGTAGCTGATAAACTGTAAATGACTAGTTTAAAGGTTCCGTATTTCAGTATTTAACTATAAAACAAGTCAAAATAGGTCTCAGAGGGCCCTTAAAAAGTATCTCTTATAGCTCCAGCTTAAAAACCCCTCAGCCTTTGTTAATATGGTTTCTGTTTCACTCTTTTTTGAAAAGCAGTGTTTCATTGTCTATATAACTGAGCAACGCCTGAGTCCCCCCAAAGAGAACAACGAAGGTGAGCAGAAATCCAAGGGACGGGCTCTTTCTTATATGAGGTCACATTTGGGGAAGAACTGTTTAAGCCAATAGAAGAATTTTTTTTTTAAAAATTATAAAATTATAAAAAAAATTATATTTTATTAAAAAATAAGGATTTTTTCTTTTAACACACACAAATTGGGGAATCATCTAAATGTATAAAAATGACTAAAATCAGAATTTTGCATAATAGGAGCCCTCAAAAATAAATGTAGCTATAAGTGGATAAAAAATGATGATGTACACTACTGTGCAAAAGTCTTAAGGCACATGCAAATAACTGCTGTAGGGCAAGGATGTCTTAAACGTTTCTACATTAAAAATAAAAGCAGTAAACAGTAATTAATGAAACATCAATAATTGGTGTGATGACCTTTGCTGGAAATATAGTCTCAGGTACAGTGTGTGCAGGTTTATAAGGATATTAGTCTTTAATGCATGTAAAACCAAGACGTTTCTGTTTTATTTGGCTGAAAAGTGGTCTTTTACATAATATGCTGCTTTCTTCTTTGGCCTACAGATGTTTTTCTATAAGATTATTTGTTTTGCTAGAATACTAATTTTTTTTTTTTATCTGACTTAATAATTAAGTCTTAAAACCTACATGTTTGACAATGTTTGTAAGAAAAAACAAACAAAAAAACAACCACATCGAGCCTAAGACTTTTGCACGGGACTGTAATAAAATGAAAACTCGTAAATGGCTGATGTATGATGTGTAACAGAGCAGTAGGAGTGTGTGTCTATGTCAGTGTGAAAGAAGTCACAAGTGTGTATTATGTGCGTATGTAAACTGACCAGAAGACAGTCCCTTGGCTGTACTCTCGGATTTCTGCATCTCGGTCTCTTTAAAGCTGAGGTCCTCCTGCAGGGATTTAAGCTCGTTGGGACTAATGGCCGAGAGCTGATTCATACGATTCATCATCTGGAAGAAAAACATAACGCTTTTATCACCCTAAATAACTGACTAACATTTCGCCAGAAGCCAAATGACTCATCTATAAATCACTGAAGAAAAAAAAACAGTTTATACACTAAAAGCTTGTAGACAACAGTTAACGAGGAACCATTTGTGATTTACGAAAGTCAGAACGGGTGCAGAGTGAGCGGATTTCTACCCTGCTAGACTGCTCCAGCAGAGCCACGACGCTGGCCTGAGTCTCCTGAACGTGCTCCATCTCCTGAGCTTGAGTTGTCTCAAACGACTCCAGGTACGCTGTTAAAAACATGAACAACAAAAACATTTAGAAAGAAACTGAGAAATAACCTCAGGAAGCAAGCAGGAGCAAGGAGGTTACACTCACTAACCGTCTATTTCCTCTTCTTTTTTCTGCAGCTCTTTGTACTTTTGTGTTCGTTCACCTGTTAATCATGCAAAGATTGCACATTTGTAAAAAAAAAAAATAATAATAATAATGTTGCAGTCTGATATCTTCATTACTAGAAAAAATTCACAAACAAGGAGGATCATGTTGAGGTACAGCTTGTCTACTTATACATGAAATGAAAAAGGTTGAACAGAACAATTCCTTATTATTATTTTTTTATATTCGTACACATCTTTTATATTTCTGTAGACAATCACGTTAATTTGTCACCCAAGGTACTTAAACTAATGTGTACAGGGACATATAGAAACAAGCTTACCGTCTTGACATGAACACAGAGAGAAAAAGAGAGAAGGAAAAAAGACAAACAGACAATGAGAAAAAGACACGAGAGGAAACAATAAGGAAAAACAGCAAGACAGCTCGACATAAACCAACAATACAGAGCAGCATGCTGTGTGTGTAAGTATGCTTCGTGTCTGTGTATTTTAGATCATGCTGTTCAATGAACCTGTGGTGTCTGCTTCCTCTCTACAATGGACAGAAAGGGTTTGGCTCTTTCCACACACACACACACACACACACACACACACACACACACACACACACACACACACACACACACACACACACACAAACTCTCTCTCGCTCTCTATTCTTTGTGGTTCATTTTATCTTCTCTAGCCTTCATCATAGACACAACCCAGAAGGGATGCGAAAGGTTTTAAAACACATCCAAAAGCACTTAAGGATTTACGGTCCGTTCAGAGCAAACACTCCCTCGGGAAAACAAAGCCTAATTGCCTTGTTCTTACACACTGAAACAGCTACTCTATCTGTCCCAGGGGTTCTCTCAGAAATACTGACAAAAGTGTGAACCCATACATCATGAACTCTTTTGGAGCCAGGGGGTGTCTGAACTTATGGACAGTTCAGTTTCTACATCTCTGTGTGCTACCGAAAAGGGATAAGCGTGAATCTGACATTCAGCCTGCAATAAGATTCAGAATCCTAAAGCTTCCTTATTTTACAAAGTGCATCTATTAATGCTTTATAAACTTGCTTTTTGTTGGGACCGACTTTTTAAAAATGAAAAATCATCACAAACCGATTCACAATATGCGCTATTTATAAACCATGAGAAACGTTCAAATGTGCATAAATAATTGTTTAATTTAATGTTTAATTTAATTCACGCTTTACAAATGAAACCAAATAAATGCATGTATACTGTAGGTGGCGTTCACAGATGATTTAATTGTTTTTTTCCCCTCTACTCTGATTCTGACTGCAGGCGAAATTATGACTGAAACGGTGACAGTAGTGGAAAACTAGCTACAGTAGCTCCTCCGTGTGACTGAAAGGTGTACTGCAGACATAAAATCGCTCCTGTGACCCAACTGTAGGTTGCGACTCGGTTTTATCGTCTGTGTAACGAGCTAAGCGACAAGCCTTCTCATATGAGGTCATAATTAGGAGTAAAGGTCTAATTGGTTTGTTTAACTGCCCACTACAACAATGGAAAAAGATAATAATAATAATAATAAAATATTCCCTTTAAAGGTTTGAAACCTGATTAGTTATTCATATTTCTCCAAATGGCTAAAAAAAAAAAACAAAGGTTTGAAAACTGTGCCTTTTTAAACCAGATAAAATAAAACATCTTGGCATCATATCTTTATAAGAAATAATACAAGTTATTTAAAGGTTTCTTACAAGTAAAAGCAATGATTAGAAGTCTAATTCACAAGTAACAGCATTAGTCAACCATGGGAACAAGCCAAATCTGTAACCCTAAACCAATTTCCCCAAAGAGGGTTTACTCTGCTTGTACTCAAGCAATTTGTCATCTCTAATAAACTGTGTTTATTAATAAGTGATAATTGTAATCCTATTATAGTTATACTTATCTAATGTTTTGGAATGCCTGTGGAAGCGATAACTTTTATTAGTTATGTTACGCCGCTTCAAACAGTTGTACTCTTACCAGGCTATCAGTTTTTGACACTGGAGACTCATTCCAAAAATGCTAAATAAACATCTTCTTGCAAAAAAAAAATAAAAAATGTTTACCATAAAATTTTCTTATTAATATACTGTGAATATGTAAGGAGTATGTGAACTAGCTAAGAAATTATAACATATTAGAGCAAAGGACTTAAAATTTGTCTTACTGTCAAATCTAACTGCTGTAAAAAAATAAAAAAAAAAAATAAATAAATAAATAATACATTATATATAAATAAACACACAGTATATATATATATATATATATATATATATATATATTTTTTTTTTTTTTTTTTTTTTTTTTTTTTACCCCTTGTTTTTAAATTTTAGAACTGTTGAATAATGATACAGCTGATAGGAAACTTTTTGACACAAGAGGGCGCTGTTTCCTAGACACACACAGATTTCTCAAAGCCCTGAGTCTAAAATACTGTATACTGTATGTCATACAGTAGACGGTTAAGATGTTGCAGGTGATGCGCCTGTACCATACCCTGATGGTCCTCCATGTCCATGTTGAGTTGCCGCAACTCTTCATTGAGGCGGTTTATTTTTTCCCGCGTTTCGGTCAGTCTGAGGAAACAAGAGGCATGTTTTCAGTTTGACTAATTTAAAGTTTCACTCATGATAACATAAAAAAAAACAAAAAAAACACACAAGGCTACTTACTGCCGCTCCATGCTGGCAATTTCTTGATTATCTTCTTTCACCTGAGGTGGAAAGAGAAGGTAAATTCAATGTGTATTAATTAAAAGTCCTGCACTAATCTGTTATACCAGTGTTAGAGGGAGCGGGGATGGAGTACGGGGTACGAGTTGACCTGTTTCAGCAGACGCTCTCTTTCTTCCTGTGGCGAGATCATGCCCTTGTCTTCAGCCTGCAGGGCGTCTCGGCGAAGCTCCAGTTCATGCAGGCGCTCGTACAGCACCACGGCCTCCTGCTTCACCTGAGAGAGCTCTAACTCCTACGACAGTCACAGAGAGCAACAGAGAGAGAAAGAGAAAGAAAGAAAGAAATGAGGGTTAGACTAGAACTGCTGAAAATGTTAACCTTGGATTCTTTTGGGTCTAAAAGTGAGTAAGTTTTGCATGTGTGCTTATTTACAGTAAGATTAAACATGAATCAGAATTCCGCTGCCACCGCTGTAATAAGTTCCCAACCTAGCTCTATCACCAGGTCATCAGTGCGAGCCAGCGGATGCATGCCATGTGTTTGTGTGTGTGTCAGGTGAAACAGGTTCACTCACAGCCTCTAATGCTTCCTTCCTGGTCATCAGTGAGTCCAGTTCATCCTGACGAGCTGCCAGTTCCTGGAAACAGACATTTACATAAATGGCGTAATGGCGGGAGTCATAAACTGTAAATCATTTATAATTATAACGTTTGCATCAGCATACACAGTTCATGTATTACACTACTGTTCTGCTTTATATATCTGCTTGCTAATTATTTTATTGGTACTGAGATATCATTCGTGTCAATCTGTTTTTTGTTGTTGTTGTTGTTTAGTTTTTTCTCCTTAAACCAACCTGTATCAGCTCCTCATTGACAGTTTTCATCTCGGCATACTTGGCTTGTTTCTCTGGGGGCATTTTTTTCACTATGTCATCTGCTGCCTGCTTCTCCCGTTCAATCTCTGCCTCTAAAGCATGGATCATATCCTCCTTCCTGAGACAGAGATGCACAAATGTAATGGATCTATTCGGACATTCGATGTGTTGTCAGCCAGAATTGAGTGAGCAACAGTTAAACCCTCAACAGTAATGTTAGAGTCATAGAAAACAGAGCTTCTCTTAATTACCTAGTTTCTATATACAGTAGCACAGGTTTGCCAGTCTAACCGTCGACACCTGATCATTTCAAGTTTAAATGCTTGATAAAAATGATGCACTTGAAAAAAATTATATCTTAGCGAGTGAAATATTCTTGAATCTAGCCAAACCCATATATAATTTCATAAAACAAGATTACAACAAACCAAATATACAATTATTAAGCTTATTATTAGTCAAGTTGTACTAAAATTGCAAGCAAAAACGTGACTTGTTTAATAGAACAAAACATTTATCACTTTCAATTAAGTAAGTTAAATAATCTTATATTTTATTCTAAGAAATCATAAATAGATTTGGCTCGATTCAATTCATATTTCACTTGCTCCACATGCACTGCAAAAAATATCTTCGAAAATAACTTCAATGTAGTTACATTTACCTACACGTTCTTAAAATAAGATTGCAACAAACCAAATAAAAAATTATTACGTTTATTTCTAGTCAAAATGTACTAAAAGTTTAAGCAAAATGTATTTATTGTGCTATTAGTAGATCATTTTGCTAGCTTTAGGAATTAATTTTTTGAAAGAAGCAAATTCTCTGCCAACAGAACAAGAACTTTTTGCTTACAATTTTAGTAACCTTGGACTAGAAATAAGCTTAATAATCTTATATTTCGCTTGTTAGATAGGCTAGACTAGATAGGCTTGGTTAGATACAGTAGATTCTTGGCTAGATAGGCAAGAGTGTTTCACTGGCTAAGATGTTGTTGTTTTTTTGCAGTATGACAGAATTTACAGGTCATTGCTTTAAACTGCAACCAATATACCAACAATAAACCTTTTACAATATGTTCTCTCTAATCAGCTGCCAGTTTACAGTGTATCCTTAGTCAGTAGGACATTCTTACTTTTATCACGCAGAGCAAAGGTTCTTCATGTAGCCTAGTTCCTTGAAGAAGTATTTCGACACACTATAACCCAGAGTCGCTGCTCTCTGCTGCCTGTTACGTGATCAGTTTCAGGGTAAGTCTTGTGTGCTCTACTCTTTCCATAAATCATGCTTTATTAATATTTGTTGATGTAATACACTATGTATTTTTGTAGGATTATGTAGCTTTAGAGATGTATATGTAAAGAGGAGGATGTAGCAAATTTACAAAGCTAGTGAGCAGCAAGTCAAGGGCTAAAATCTAAAAAAATAAATTAAAAAAAGTAGCATTATTGGGTGTAAAGGAAAAAACAAATGGAGTGTTAAGCTGATTTACGCGTCAACGTACAGTACGTTTGTAAGCTTTCTCAAATTATAATTATGCAACAATTAATGCACATTATAACTTAATAAATCTGAGGTTGTTTGTACAAAGAGTTTGGTATTTAGTTTAGAGGTTTCAAGCTTGACATTGCTTTAGAAAAGCATGAAAATGGTGGCCTACAAATGCCTGCTGAATTTTGAATTCAAGCAAGCAGCTTCTGATCACTAAGAAACCAAACAAAATTAATTATTAAATAATAATTACAGAAAAATAATGATAACATATATGCATGTTGTTAGCAAAACAAACATGTCAGTGAGGCTATTCTGACTTTATACATTGTCCAGCATGTGTATAAAGTGCACTAACTCACAATTATTCACTCCTGACCTCCATGTTTGTGCATTGAAGCAAAACAACCTGCCCCTTCATCCTAGAGCACAGGTCCACTTTGTACTCATTTGGGCTTCCGTTCAAGTGGCTTTCTGGCTAGGAGTAGATAACGCTTTCAAAAAGCTCACAAGCTGAGGCGCAGGGGAAGACAGCATGCTCCAGCGTGCTCCTACAGGACCAATCCGTGTGCACAAAGCGTCCCTTTGTGCCCTGTTCGTGGCCTCATACTTACTGAGTTTGATTATTATTCTCATAGTCATCCGTCTGAAGCAGCTGAGTTCTTGAGGATAAATAATAATGCCTTTGTCTAAAGAGATACAACGATGCGTGGTTGTTTCTTCAGCATTTTTTCGTGCAGTTCTGATGCTGGCGTCTTGTGCAGGTGAAAGATCATGATGCGGAAAGAGGTGGTCTTGCTGTGGACGGTGGCTCTATGCGCAGCTTCTGCTGAGATCCAGGTGAGTATTTCAGGGAACCAGTTTAAAGACAAATCCACAGAGCACGACAGGCAAAGTTCTTTAAAATAATAAATCACGAGCAGTGTGTTGTATGTTAGAGTGAGGCTTACTTACTGCACTTGCAATACAATAAACTTAATGCCATGTTTGCCTTTGTTTCAAGGTGGATGACAGCAACAAGACACTGAAAAACATTCCGGCCACCTACGATGTGAACATAACCAGTTTAATCCTGCACAACAACAGCATTGTGATGAACAGCTCAGACACAGAGGCTTTGAATAAATACCCCAAACTGTCAAAGCTGGACCTCTCATACAACCTCATCATGGAGCTGCCTAATGGAGCTTTTTCTGCTCTCAGCAATCTAGACACGATCTATTTAACAGGGAATAAACTGCAAACCATGAGGAATGAAACTTTTGCAAATTTGAAGAACCTCAAGACACTGGATCTGGCTGATAATCCATGGAACTGCACGCAGAAGCTACTGACGCTCATGAAGTGGATGAATGAAAAAGGATTGCAGATGGGTGAGATGCGTTGTAATTAAACTTAGATGTAGTGTATTTTTTATTTTTTTGTTACATTTTGCAGTGTATAACCTGGAATGAAATTAACTTAATTGGGATTATATGTTATGAATCTACAAACACGCACAAAAACTAGGAAGTTGCACAAATACTCACAAATTAAAATATAAAATATTGAGCATAGCATCACAAAAATGAAGCATGGTGGCGGTCATGTCATGCTGAGGATTATACAAAAGTTAGTTCTGACAGAGTAATCCGATTGGACGAGAGACATTTCATAGGTATAACAGCACTGGGATGTTTATCACTCTGCATCACAGGTGTTCTAACAATCGTTAATTACAACGGTTGGCCGCCAGCAAGGGTGTAAGTAGGTCGGTACGATCTGTAGTACTATAAAGTAGTTAAAACTATTTTCACTATTTATTTTTTAATTGACAAATTAATTACACTAACTGTCAGTCGCTAGTGTTGACAGAGCAAAATAACTCTTTGAATAAATAAATAAATCAGAATCTGTTGATAATAAATGGTGTTTGTGGAACTGTTGATACTACTGATATTCAAGCACAATAGCACTTATATGCTGCCATATGATATTGCTGAATTGTCTTCTGGTTACTTCACTCCCTTCATTACAAGGTTAGTTACTTTTGGTAGACAACCTCCTCCGGGTCACGCTTGAACCATACAGTATATTCCTTTAATGTAGCTCTGAGGAATGCTTAAGGTTTGGGACATTGTTTGAGAACTGGGATAATTTTCCAGAACTTTGTCCCGTATTTGTTTTTATAAGTCCTTATTTTTTATGACATCATGTGTCTAAAAATGTGTTAAAGGAAAAAAACCTGGGGTCTCACACTCATGGGGATCACGTGATGCTTTAATTGCATACAGGTCAACTTCACTGTAATAATGATGCGGAGGCCACTGGTTGCACAAAAGATTAATTAAGGCTTTCACAACCGTGAATACTTACGCAATCAAGGAGGAATACTTAAAATTACTTTTTTATAATAAAAAAATAATAATTTAGCAAAATATATTCATCATCCAATGCTTCAATATTACGGATTATTTGGTGTAGATTCATGACCTACAGTCGCAAAAAATTGCATTTCAATTCCTGGTAGTAACACAAAAGTTCCAAGGCCGAGTCTGATCATTAGGCACAGGACTAAGTCAGAAATGTTTTTACAAGTTAATTAACAATACTTTTACTTACTTTGCATTTCAAGGAGAAGATGCCACCTGTGCGAGTCCAAGCAACTTTGCTGGGAAAAGAATCCTAAATGTGCTCCAAACAACAACAACGAAGCTACCTCCAGTGATAAGCAGCACAGCCACTACACAGTCAAAGCCTGCTTCTACTTCTACTACAGTCACTGCTTCCACAAAAAACTATATTACCAGGAGAAGTCCACCACATTCGGAGGTGACCACAGGGAGCAGAAACACCGTTTCAAGCAAAGGTGTGCTTTTTTTAAATATATATAATTATATGTATACACACACTAAGCACCCAAATAGATCGACAACAATGTTTGCATATGAAATAATCTAAAAAAATGCTGTTTCATTTATAGGTGGCTATAAAAGGGTTAACACTAGAAAACTATAAAACTACCAAACATTATAAATGCTATAAAACTTTGAAACTAGCGATTCCTTGTGCAATACCATAAACATCTTTATAAACCCGCTGACGAAGAAGCATGTGATACAAAATTTACTTTATGAAATTATTAAATACCTTTGTTAAATGTACTTTTCTAAATTGTTAAATGCAAATCTTTCTTAAATTCATGCCTTTTTAGAGGCACACTAGTGTGCTATCTACTGTAAGTGCGTCTACTGTAAGTGTATGGTGTTTACGTAGGTGAGTGATATGATTCAGTTAATAATGATTTCTATTACAACAATTTGTGACTCTTTTTAGTATCTCCACAAGACACTTTCTCTTTCTACAGTCAGACAAATACAGTAGGTTACTGTTCTGTCCATTAGTAAACACTAGAAGAAACAAAGATGAACAATGATGCTCTGTATAAACACACTGATAAGTTGGAGCAGACATGAACTGCGCAGTAAAAAAAAATGCAGATTTTCTTTGAGGGAATAAGATCAACTACAGTATAACGCTTATATAATTAAGTTTGAAATGTATTTATAAATATATAACACCAGTACTGTCGCTTGCTTTAGGCACTGAAACTAAACAAGATGGCAAGTTGGGGACCACCAGCTGGATGTTTCTCACTGGAGTGATCATGATCATTATCTGCACATCCATGATCATCGTTTGCGCGGTCAAATTGCCCACCTGGTACAAGATGCTCTTCGACTACCGTCACCAGAGGCTGCGTGAAGCTGAAGATCCCAGTATCTTTAACACGGGACGATATTCCAACTTCAGCCTGGACACGGAGCAAACGGAGACCAGTGCTCACGAGCTAGACCAGGGACTCACGGGGCCAATTGAGGATGAGGACGGCTTTATAGAGGACGGCTACATTCAGCCTCAGGACTACAAGGAGCATGCTGATTTTGATGAAGTATAAACTGAGTGACTTTGCTAAAGACTGTTTAAGACAGGTCCATTTGAGGCATGCTAAGCCAAAGATAGATGCCTGCAAGTGCAAAGTCCAAGTGTATAAGGAGCAACGACTGTAGAAACCAAATGTGGTGAAGAAGAAGAAGACATGAATCTTTCTTTCACAAACTGTGGCGTCATCGTGCGACTTTTATTCTACCGAACAAAATTACACTTACTCTTTTTTTTTACAGAACAAACTTTAAAAGTTTTGAAAATCAGTTTTTAATCACTTACGTATTTTCCCATTTTGACTACATCTCTGAGTTTCAGATTTTCAACATGCATTTGCTCTTTTTTAAAAAACGAAAATGATTTCTTTTTAAATGTGTGAGCTTCAATGTTGTGTAAGGTTGTACATCCATGGTGTCTCTTTGAAAGCACACTGAACAGGCTATAAACTTTAATCTTTAACCCTCTAACCAGACTGTACAGCTAAGATCTGTGATTTATAACTTAACATACATGATATATACTTTATACCACAGCACTGCTGAATTCACTAATCTCATTGGTCAGGAAGTGTTGATTAATCTTCTATAATAACACCTTTGAACTTAGCTTCAAGGCATCTTCTGTACCATGACAAGCTGTTTGTTTTTTTATGTATTATTAACAGACATTCCACAGCATTAAATGCAACTATAAACAGAACCAATGTACCGCATGTCATTAATTAACAAAATTATTTAATGTCATTTAATTAGTAACAAAATTAGAATTGTTGGCTAAAAGGAAAAAAAAAAAACATAATGCAAAGTCAGCTTTGGTTTGGTCATGCTAATTCCATCATTCATTATTTCACATTCCCAAACTTTTTCCTAGAACTTGAATTGGCCTGAATTTATATTTTTGATAGTTATTAATCACTCGTCTCTGTCATGTCGCATAAATTAAATTACCTACCAACTGGCTATGTATTACCTGTGAAATGGTATGATGTATTTATAATTACAACATCATGTCTATGACTTCACTACAAACTTACGCCTAACCATCACTCACTGTCTATGAACTAATAACTTACAAAGTACCTACAATGCTACATCTCACGATTTAGTATAAATCTGACAACTGTCCAGTACTGCTTTGATTCCTCACCTATGAACAGTGGCCTGGACACTCGGGTTTTGGTTATCTGTGACTACAGAAGTTATAAACCTGGCCCAATTTTTATTTATAAACATCACCTTGTGTTTATTAGAGAATACTATTCAGTAGCTTGAGGCACAGTGTTGAATTTAGTCATGTTAGAGGTATTTGCTCCACTGCTTGTTCACAAGGTTTTTATAAGCGCTCTGGCAATGATCATTTAAAACTGTCTAAGTCAACACTTTAAAAAACATTTGGCACAATTTTTTGTGATCCATTAAAAACAGGCTCGAACCACATACAGTATGAAGGTTTGAAACCACCTACAAACCACAACAATCTATTTACAAATAATGTATGAACTGCTTTTTTAATTTTAAATAATA
>JAQMYG010000017.1:4287619-4324448 GCA_030014215.1 Clariallabes teugelsi
GGCACGCGCAAGCTGCACGCTGATTGGCTGTTGTCGTATTGTTCTGCTGTGTGATTGGCTCTTAGATTAATCCATATTGAGCAAAAAATGTCTAGAGCTTAACATCGTTATTAAAATCAAATAAATCGCGATTCGATATGATATCGTTTATCGGCCCAGCCCTACTTTCAGTGTTGTAGGAAGTTTAAGAGCCACATACTGTATATGAGTCTAACCCTAACCCAGGAATGTACATACTTTTGGACATATACTGTAGTGTTTCTAAGAACTTGGGCATGATAGTAGGTTTGTGCATCAGACAGACTTCCACATGAGTTAATATACTGTATGGAACAAGCGTCTCCTATAAACCGTAGCCTTCTTTAAACAAAAATACTGATCATTATAATCAGTTAGAACAAATTGTTTGCTGTGTTTGCCATTTTTACTATTAATCTTATGTTTATTACTGTATAGTACATCTTCTTGTGGTTATATATGTCAAAATGTCACCAGTGAGTCGACACTTTATACTGAATAATGTTTTTGCAGTTCAGAATTTATCGCGTTATTTATTTGGTGTAAATCTCAAGTTTTTTGCTGTTTCCTCCAACCAGGAGGCCCTACAAAGGATAATCACGACATTAGCAAATAAAAACGATGAACTCCACAATTTCATTGAGACGCTGAGTCACCTGCTGGCCGGGGTTCAGGTAAGGCAAAGTAATAAAATCTAATGTAAACAACTTTAAAACTAGCCTCTCCAGTTTTTTTTCCTCCCCGATAGCATCATCTGACATTAACATGTTTGAAATAAATATTTACTGTATGTTCCCATGTGATCAGGTCAACTCGAACCAGGTGGTGTCTGACTTAGAGGAGGAGTTCGACACGCTGTTCTCTATCCTGGAAGAGACTAAGGAGAGTATGACCAACACTATTAAGCAAGAACAGGCCAGGAAATCACACGAACTGCAGGTAACGGCATCCTCGTTAGTGATTTAGGAACAAATAAAGACTTTCTAAGAAAATATTTCTTGTGAATGTACAGTATGTGTGATTGAAGTTGTTTGGTTCTCTTCGACCTAGTCTGGGTGATGTCATCATGCTGTCACGGCATTTCTCTGAGCTCACTGAGCAGAGACAATACTGATGAGTGAAACCAGGCCGGATGAGAGATTAGCTTTTAGAACCCAGCCCAGTCTGCCCTACACACAACATGTGTGCCTCGTACTGGGGCATTAAACGTAATGTTATTAGTTGTCTAATAGGTGCCTCACAGTGCAACAGGAACTAAAAATATGCGTATGTGTGTGCGATTACATCTGAAATTATACTAATTTAAAAATTGCAAAATTAAAAAGTCAAAGAATCTACACACTACACAGATTAATTGATTTTATCCTAATGCACCCATAATAGACGGATTATATACTGTACAGTAGCTAACTCTTACTTAAACTCTTTAAATGTTTTAAAGAAAGTCAGTTTCAACTCTTACTTAATCCGAATTATTAAGTAAAGCAGATCCTCAGGGACAGGGCTGGTGATAACTAAGAACTACAGTCTGTAAGTGATTTGGAAAGAATCATGTTCAGAGAGTCGTATTCAAATACAAAGTACTGGTGCCTGGCAGCCTCAGTGTCAACCGTAGTCCTTGTTTTCTTGTGCCAGTGGGAACCAGAGAAGGGTGGGAGAAAAAGGAGAAAGGAGAGGGACTGCAGGAAAGATAGAACAAAACAAAAACCATGAAAGCTTTTCAGCCGTTAACAACGTACTGTCTGGGGCAAAGTTCTTTTTTTAGAACAAAAGTGTTGGACCCTGAAGGAATCTAAAGGGCAAGATAATCCTTGTTAGCTTGTATGTTGCATGTCTTTACTGAATTAATTTTTTTGCCAAGCCCAAGGGAGGGCCAAGCACATGACATGTACAGTATATGACCATTAGTATTTTTTAAATTCCAAAACATTCTGAGCTAGATTCCAATCATACAACGAATGAAAGAATTAGAGAAGAAAGGAATGGAAGAGTGTCCCTGGGGAAGGACAAACTGAAAGTCTGATTAGGAATGTGATGGGAATCAGAATGATTCAGCAGCAAGCCTTCAGTCCCTTTTACTCTGTGCACACTTTCATTAAATCTTTAAGAAGCATTATAACACTCATACGTTTAGAAGGTTTTAAGGTTATTGGCAAGAGCATTGCTAATAATTACGAACACTTATAGCATGCATAGTAAAAATTTAACAGTGTTTACAGTCCACTAAGGTTTAATTCTTCTCTTATTCCGAATTAAAGCGGTGTGCCCACAGTGTTTCTCCTCTTATTTTGTGCTTTATTAGTTTTGTATTGAAGCTCATGCTAGCTCATTAGCTACAAGGCTAATCATGCTACAAAACAATGTTCCACCTTTCCAAAATATCAATATCAGCTCATAAACATTGGCGTGCTATAAAAGCTACATTTGTTTGGCCCAAAAGTTTGTTTACCAGATACAGTATTACAATAGCTACAGTATGTTAGTCAGCTTTCTTGATGATTATTGCTAAAAAGTGCTAACCTGGGTTTTTAGCTAACAAGCATAATGATTGGTTTTAATGTTGCTCAAGGATCGATTTACAAGCTGGTAATTCATCATGATTAAAATGTAAATCTTAATGAAATGATTGTGATGTAAAAAGTTAAAGAAACAGTTTAGCTAATATAAATTGCTTGGTGTATGAGATTTGCTACTTTTTACAAAGCTAACTTTGCTAATTAGTACAAAGCTAAACATCTTTTCATTTTTTTGACCTTTTTCACACAGTTGAACCAGATATAAATCAGCCAGAAATCTGTTAATGACTAATTTTGGTGGAATTAAGAAGGTAATGTTTACATTTGGGCTAAAAAGAGAATTAGCTGAGTCATATTTGGTGACATGGTGGCTTAGTGGTTAACTGGTACCAATTTCTCCTCTTATTCTGTGTTTATGAGCATTTTGATTGTGGCTTGGTGGGTCCAAAGAGCTTGAGTGCGGTTCAAAGTGCCCATAGTGTATGAGTGTGTGTTTGTGACACCAGAATCTCTGCATAGGATAAGCAGTATACGTACATAATGGATTGATATCGGATGTGTTTTTACAACAGTGTTGTCCATATTTTCTACGTCTCTTTCCCTCAGAACCAGCTAACTCAGAGCACGAATGCATTAGAGAGTTCAGAAGAGTTGCTGGAGTTCGCTCAGCACGCGTTGGATATTAAAGATGAGGAAGAGTTCACCAAGGTCTGTATCACAAACCTCTCACTCGCCAATCTTTTAATGTTTGACTTTTATCTTGATAAAGAGGCGAATATAATCAGTGACAAGAACGCATACTGAAGATACTGAAGGTAGTGCATACAGAATGTATTTTTTTGCATTACTATATCTAAATAAATATACAGTATATAGGCGTCAGAATCGTGTTATATAGTGACATATTCTTTTTTTTAGCACAATGTAGGCAATATGATGAACTGAATTTTAGTTTATATTTAACAATATAAAAATGACTGGGGGGAAAAAAAGGGTTACATTGGGAAAAAAGGACCGAAATATATGATCATGTGTTTTTGTGGTTGTTTTTGTTTCTATGACCAAAATATAATCAAATTATGAGCATTTTGTTAGTTGCGACGTCACTCCCATATTCCGGTTAAAGTAAAATTTGCACTTTGTAAAAGTAATGATGACTTATGATAAGTAATGACATATTTGAAACGAATTACATAGATCTAAGGCGACATTTTATCGGAAGTAAGCAGAGTAAGGTGCGGAGGTGAGAGGGCTGGACACAGAAAAGGAGTGAAGCACTGCTGCATTGCTGAGACGCAATATAAGGCGAGATAAATCAAAGCCTAAATTCCACTTCAGGGGCATTTTCCCCTTCATATCAAACTAGTGTAGCTCTAATCGCTGTGTCACTATCAAGGAAGCTAACAGCTATCTTTTCAAAGCCACAGCTAATTGTTCTTAATAATTGGTCACTGATTTAACCTGATTTATTAAATCTGCATTTCTGTATAATTATACAGTTATGAGTATTTAAAGGAGTAAAAACATGTTTGAACATTGTTTATCGGTCGCATGTTATGCAGTACAATTATTACTTTAGGGTTTCCTGTTTTAAATTAACCTTTGTGTTTTGTGTGTGTGCGAGTGAGTGAGGGAGAGTGAAAGAGAGAGAGAGTCCAGTGCTGACCAATATTGCATACTCACCGTCTACCCTGCACGCCTCCACTAACTGCCCTTGTTTTTCTCTCCTCTCACACACCGTCTCTCTCTCTTTCTTGTCTCTTGTTCTCTTTTTCCACTTCAAGGCTGCCAAACAGATCAAAGATAGGTACAGTACTCTCTTGACTTGTCTATAAGCACAGCTATTGTGTGCATGTGTGTATATGTGTGTTCTGTTACCACTGCATTATACACACAAACACACACACACACACACACACACACACACACACAGGTCTGATCTGTTCTAAACTTATGGCTAATAAATGAGCTTGAAATTTTGTATGATCAAGACTTTATGCTTGTGCACGTGTGTGTGTGTGTGTGTGTGGGTGTGAGAGAGAGAGAGAGAGAGAGACATGATGTTTGACCCAGGGTGTGTTCGAATGTGTGTCAACCAGTGGGTGGTTCATAGACTGTGTTTATTTATGACAAGCCTTTATGTGGTTGTTCATATTTTGCTGTACATTACAATATTTTAAATGGCCCATGACAAGATATACAGTACAATATATCAAGCACAAAGCAACTTTTTTTTTTTTTTATAAAGCAATAGTGAATCTCATGTTACCAAAACTTATGAAACTTAATGGAAACAATTTTCTTTATATACAGTATGAAGTGTGGTTGATCATCTAAGCCACGTTCGGTGTCTGTCTGGTACATTTGCTGTATTATTAGTCAAATTGAGACTAATTTGTTAATTCCAGTTCTTCAGTGATGTGACTTCCTGATGTGACTTTTTGTAACTTACAAATTTAGTAAAGTTTAATTTAGAACATACTGTAACTTCACTGTGTGGCTGAACACTGTGACGTTGTGGAGACGGCCATCTTGGACCAGAATTTTTTTTTTCTCGTATTTGTTAGCATTGATAATATTTCCAACTAAGTACTGTAATAACCTAGCTTGACGATGTCATTTAAAGCAAGTAGTACATTAAATAAAGATTTGGCATTTGAAATAAGTGGGGGTGTTATGTAAATTTATTGACCAATCCGTTGGTGTGGTATTAATAATCACATAAAGGCTTTGTTGAGAATTAATTTTTTGTGTTATTAATAGTGATTGATATAGAGCTACTAACAGTGTGTACTGTGTCAATGAATTCAGCAATATTTTAACTTGTTTACTGGCTCAGGGTGACGATGGCTCCCGCTTTCCGCCTCACCATGAAGCCCAAAGCTACAGACAACATGACCCACCTCATGGTGGACTTTTCACAGGAGCGCCAACTTCTGCAAGGCCTTCGCTTTCTTCCTGGTGAGTTAGCAAATCCAAACTCACTATGCACAGGTTTAATCATAGTTGAAAACTTTAACTCGATACCAAGAATGCACAGAATGTGTTTGTTTGTTTTTGGAAAAAATGCACAAGGACATCAGCGAGGCAAAAGGGTTAAATATGTGGTGACTGTTCGCCTTGACTGCTTACAGTTCCACCACCATGACACAAGACCGCATTAATTTGGTCAAATTAGTTGAATTTTTATTAGCTAGGTTAGCTGTCCAGTGCATCATTCCTGATGAGAGTTGAAACATTATTCCTAGCCTACCTTCTGAAAAAAGTAAAAACCTTATTGCTGCTGTGATACAGTAACCTAACTAGCCAGAGCCTATTCCCGAATGAAAGGCTTATCACTGGCTAATTAAATTCACTAGCAATAGCTTATTCCTAAAGAAAACTAGAGCATTAGCTAAATTTATTAGCCAGAGCTTATTTCTGAAGGAAGAGGGACTTTTACTGTCATTGTTAGCAAGATAACCTAACTAGCCCACATCCTAAAGAAAACTTAATCATAAATGATAGCCAGGTAAATCTAAGTAGCCAAAGACAATTCCTGAAGAATCACTAACTAATTAAATTTACTAGCTGTAGGAATAGAGTGCTTTAGCTAAATTTGCTAGCCAGAGCTCATTTCTGAAGGAAGAGGACCATTTCTTGTACGTGTGAGCCTTCAGTAACTAGCCCACATCCTAAAAAAGCTAGTAAATGTACTATAATCCTAAAGGAAGGAATACAGTAAATATTAGCCAGCTAATCTACGTAGCCAGAGACTATTACTGAAGAAAAGCTTACTAATTAACTTATTTCTGAACTAAGCTAAAGCATTAGCTAGTTTAACTAGCCAGGACTTCTTCCTGAAGGTACAGCAACTGGATTGTTATTGTTAGCAAGGTAATTTTACTAGCCATAGCTTATTCCTGACAAAAACTAGAACATTAGCTAAATTAAGCTAAACTAAACTAGCCAGTCCACCTTAGAAGAAATAGAAATTGTTACTTTTACAATAATGTTAGCTGGATAACCTAACTACCACACATCTTAAAGAAAGTTATAACATAAATGTTAATCTACTGTAAGTAGCCAAAGCCTAGAGTATTTCTGAAGCAAACTATAACATTAGCCAATTCAGTTAGCCAGTGCTTCATCCTGAAGAAAATGAGAACGTTATTGCTAGCTGGGTACAGTAACTTTACTAGTAAAATGTTTATTTTTGAAGAAAGCTGGATCATCAGTTGCTTTAATTAGCCCATGCGTCTTTCTGTAGAAACAGGGAACATTATTGAGATGTTGTTAGCTAGAAAACCAGTCCACATTCTGAAGAAAGCAAAAAATATATATTTCTAGCTATATAGTTGCTAGCTAGATAAGTAGAGAACATATTCCTAAAGAAATATGCTTATTTAAATATTAGCTAATTTAACTAGCCAGTTTTGTTAGAAAACTAGTTGACCGGGAACTAAGAACACTTACCCTCTTATTGAATTTCAGGATAATCATTATAAACATTTAAACTTTGATACATTTTTATTTATATCAGTCACTAGCAAATGAGAGCCTGCTAACATCTGTTAGCATAGTTTGCTATGCTAGTTAGTTGTTTGTGATTATCGTGCACATGATTTTCTATGAAAAAATGTCTAGCATGACATAACTGCTCTTGAAAAATGTTGGAAAGCTGGAGTGGAAGCATGGTCAGCATGGAGTCATGTCATTGACTTAACACTCCAGGATGGAGTTTGGTTTATTAGCTGTTTGTTGGAAGTGATATCTAAGCTGTCCTGCTCTCGTTCTTTTCCTGCCACCTCCATGTATCACTTTACACTTGGGACATTTGACGTAATGACGGGCTGTTGCATAGCCCACTAGGGACGACGCTGGCTAAAAACCACAACAGATCTCCAGAAAGTAGCAAGTTATTACATGATGATGAAATCCGTAGATCTTCAGCAGCAGCATAAATAAAGCATTTTTAATTCTCTTTGAAGCAATATTATATACATTGCAAAATACCTGAATGTGCGATGAATGTGACTGTCAGGTTTCTTAATTAGTGGTTTAATAACTGCTAATTTAAAAGATTTAAGAACATACCCAAATAATTAAAATAAGTTCATTATTTTCAACAGGGGTTGTGTTATTGCTGGTACTATCTGCTTGAGAAAATGTGTCGGTATAGGATCTAATACACAGGTTGACGATTTTGAAGAAGGAATTTTGAGTGAAATTTATTCTAGGTTCTGAGTGTGGTTAGTTTATCATCTGTATAATTTAAATTGTCTGGTTTCAAATCCTGAATTTTTTGCCTAATATTTATGATTTTATTAATGAAAACGTTCATGAGGGCCTCACTACTGTATGTTGTTGTTGTGGAGATTCCTGCAATTGTCTTGTTTCTAGTTAATTTACCTACGGTTTTAAATAAAAATCTAGGATTATTTTTGTTATTTTCAATAAGAGTGGAGAGATACAATGATCTAGCATCACTGAGAGCTTTTTAATAGTTCAGGTTGCTCTCCTTCCATACTATTTGGAATACTAGCAATTTAGTTTGATGCCATTTGCGTTCTAATTTCTGAGCAGTTTGTTTTCAAGTGTGTGTGTGGTCGTTATACCAGGGAGCGAGTTTCTAATCATTTTCCTTTTAACTGGAGCTACATTATCTAAGGTATAACGGAACGTCGACTCTAAATATTCAGTCGCCTGATCGATGATGGTGATCCAATCAAAGTTGATAATTCTGGGAGATTATTGATAAAGCTCTGTGTGGTATTTGATGTGAATGTACGTTTAATGTGGTAGCGCAGCGCTGTGCGTACATTATTACTGTGACACTTTAATTGAGACAAAACAATGATCTGAGATAGCTTCAGACTAGTCACATTGCACACTGCACGTTGTGACCACATTAGCTGCAGGATTGTGCACAGGATGCAGAATTTCTCCTCGGGTTATTCCTGTACTGTATAAAGCTGTCAGAAATGCATTGGTGCATTAGGAAGATGATGAACAGAGGAAAAAAATCATATTTTGCTATATATTGTGTTCTTGGGGTTAAATGACAATTTCAGCTAAAAATAAGTATGCAATTCTTTTGATCAGTAAAGATATGTTTGGTATATGATATTTACTTTGTTGTTAACAAGCTTATGTCTGGCAGTTTAGCATGGTGTACAGTAAGCTGTGCAAATAGGTTAGAGCACACTTAGCTTAGTAATGCCATTTGTACAAACTAACTCTTGGGTCATAGACAAAAATATTTTTAAGCAAACCTATTGCTCTGTGTTGTTTTGCACTGTAAGGTGTGTGTAAGATGAGAGAGAGAGAGAGAGAGAGAGAGAGAGAGAGAGAGAGAGAGAGATGATGACTCTCACCATCATCATCAGTAGTGTATCTGAAGAGGCACCTATGAGACTCTCAGCTCCAGAGATGCCCCAAAGCCTGGCACTGCACACACATCTAAAAATAACACTAAACTCACCACTGTCTCCTGTAACCTAGACTAAACCTTATTATGGAACACTCTTTTATTTATTCAAATTTAAAACACAATAAACCGGTTGACACTTTAAGCCAGTACAGTTCATGTACATTAAGAAGGTTTATTTAAGCTCCATGTGTTGCTGTGACAGCATGAAGAAGCTTTGGCATTAGTGTTCAAGCCACTTTTCTTAGCAGTGGTAATCTAATGCTCTTGTATACGTGCAGCACTGAAGCTCCTTAGACATGTCTGTCTAGATGAAGAATGACAATGACTGTTTCCTATAATAATTGAGGAAATTTGTCCCACATTTCCTTTGCATACTACTGTACTAAATACAAGGGGTGTTCAATTTATAAGAGAAAAGTCATCTTTATTTCTTTATATAGTATATTAGTGCTTGGATACCATCAAGGTAAAAAGTTTTCTCAGTACACCAGAACTGTGATTGGACTGCCTGCTCTACAACTGGAACGCTGGGCTCCCAGGAACTCTTCTACTGGCATAAACATATAGACTTGGACTATACAGGGTTGGCGGAATACTACCAAGCAAGATTGGTACCGAGTTCTTGTAATGCGCAAATGGCACAGTGGGCAGCATGAGGTCGGGCTAAAACAGAACACCTTCGGTCATTGAACCAGGCCGTTTTTTTTTCCTGCCGAGTCACACTCGCTGAGGTCGTCATTCATGGACATACGGCTATCTATAAAATGTTTGCACCATCCAAATGTTTTACTGTGGAGCAGAATCTCATCACATTGCCTATGCTGGTCGCCTTCTGTATATGTTAATGAGTTTAACGTCCCAGGTTGACTTGGAAACCCCTCATAGTATGCCGATATAGCATTAACCATACCACCATGAAATGCTGTTCTCCGTGATTTTGCCTGGTGATCACTGATCCATTTATGATCTGTCAGAAGTCAGAAGCCCAGTAAAGGCCTTAATTTTATTACTCTAAGTTACTTTTAGACTCAGTGATCTGGCTTGATCTTAGCCTTTTTTTTTTGTACACATGTGAAATGTGAAACTGGCGCACAGGTCTTCTAGGAGTTGTATTGCAGCTCAGGGTGGCTCACATATACAAAAGCTGAGCTCATATACTATATCTTCCATTATTTATGTTGCGCATTGTAAAAGGCATGATTTTTAGGACAGTAAGGACCCTTCCTATTTTCCTCCCTGCTTGATATCTTTAGGCAGATTTGTTTTTTGTAACCTTTTTTATTGATCAGTTGGCTTGTAATGATTACTGCTTGACCCGACAACTTGTGATTAGCTTCAGATACACCAGGAGCAGTGGATAGAGGATACACTGCAGCTAATCAATAGCTCGACTAAGTAAACCAGGTGGTCTTGTAGACAAAGACAGGAGCAGCTGTGTCCAGAAGTCCCGGGAGACCACTTTTAAACATTCTTTATCTATCAACATGACAATCTGGAGCAAGGGATTCTCTCCAGGGTTTAGTCAGCCAGGGATATGACACATCCAAGCACAAAAGAATCGACAATTATGCGTTAATATGCATCCTGAAAAATCAGAATTTAATAAATTGAAATAACAAGGGCTTCCGTGTAATATATAAAAATGAATATTTTTCTATAGGAATAAATTATACATGGTCTTTTTCCTAAATTGAAAACATCTCAAGCGGACTAAACATGGCCAAACATGTAGAATTGTATTATTACTGTACCATAGTAGGTTATTGTTGCTGATTTTCGGGTTTACACTTGAATGCATATTTTTGATGAAAGCTACAGAATGAGGAGTAAATATGATAGTGGAGGGTGAACTACATTTAGTAATTGCTAAATATTTAGATTCTGTGCTCCATATTTGAGCCCTTAGGACCAACAAATTGATGTGGGACTCTCCCCTGACTTTATACAGTTTAAATAGTTTTATATAGATAATTGTTTTAAAAAAAAATACTGTACATACAATTGTATGTTATAAATGTAGATAATCTTATCAAAAAAATTCAGGCTGTCTGCCGCAGATCTCGTTTGTGGGCCCAGTTGTGAATTCACATGTGTTCAATAGCTGGCTCTTAATTCGCAGAGTCAATGACATGCGAGCCACCTGCCCCCATCTGCAGTGGTTACTGTCATGTAAATCAGGCATCTGTCACAGAACGGGATTCGTCCTCTTCTCCCCACATAATGAAACACTGAACAGGAAATGCTCGCCGTCTTAAATAACATCTTGTATACTATTCTTAACAGCTATAAAGTAACATAACCATCGGATAGATGTTATGAAACAGATGGACAGAACCAACATGGCTGCCAGTGAGGTCAGAAGAAGGGCTGTGTGCAGATTAATAATTGATACATTTAAATGGAAAAATACTCATACTAATGCATTTATAATGCCGTTTTCTTCAAGTATTACTTTTATTCAATAATCTTTGATTAAAAGTATGTTCTCCTGGGTGTACAAGTGTTTTAGCTGAGTATAGAACAGACTTTAGTTTGACTTCTTGTTTTTATTCTAATAATCAAATACAGTAAATACAACAAAAATACATTACAAAGCAAAATTACTTAAATCGTAATCTACGGTTTACAATTTTGAACATTTTAATATTGAATCAGTGTGCAGTTTTGTTTTCGAAAGATCTTAGTTGTCTAAGTTTTTCCATGTAGTACTTGGGGATTTTATATCCAGGTTGTGTGTAAAATAAATCCTGTACATATAAATGCTAAATATTGTTAATGTTATAATATGCCCTCCTTATAATAAAGATTTGTAGTACAGTTTCTATCTAACATGTGACAATTTCATTCTTGTTGTTCAGTTCCTAGAGCTCCAGAAATTGACGTCCAGGACTGTATGGTGATGGACAATGCAGTGACCATCATCTGGAGGATGCTGGTGGAGGACAGCAAGATCGACCACTACATCCTCGAGTATAGAAAAACTAACCACGAGGGTCTGGCTCGGGTCAAGGATGAGCACCAGTGGGAGATTGTGGACAACATTAAGAGCACAGAGTACACCCTGACGGGTATAGACACAGAGCACACTGCAGTGACACACACATACACACACACCATGCTCGTCAGAACTGTTCTCACCCTTTGCAAATATGATTGTAACAAATTTACATTACACAGAATAACTTTCACTCAAACAGTTGAAATGTATAACACATTTCATATTATACATATACAGTATATTATATAAGATTATAGTAAGCTACTAGTGTTGTTAAAAATATGAAATGTAAGGGTGCTGGTTCAGAAATGGTGCTGTTTAAATGTAGAAATATTATTCTTCTTATATATTATTAAACATTACTCTTATTATACTGTATGTATCATTTATTGGATGTAATATGTTTGTATATCACTAATTAGATGTATTATTATTTTATGTTCCATGTTTTGCATAAATGTCTCTTTAAATTTTCATGATGGGTGTTAATAATTAATTTTGCTATTATACTTTTGCTACTTTTATACTAAGAAGTCGATCAAATTGCCGCACTCTTATTTTCAGGTTTAAAGTTTGATTCCAAATTCATGAACTTCAGAGTTCGGGCGTGTAACAAAGCAGCAGCTGGAGATTATTCTGATCCTGTCACATTGGAAACTAGAGGTAAAGACACCATATATAATATGCATTATATATAAAACATATTAAAATCAACTGGTATTGCATTCGTCGTATCAGTACAGTATTGATCACTGTTCTTTTATGCAGCGTTCAACTTCAACTTTGACTCAACGTCCTCACACCTGAACCTGAAGGTGGAGGAGAGCAGTGTGGAGTGGGACCCACAGGGAGGCAAAGCCCTGGACAGTAAGGTCAAGGGGAAGGAGAACAAGGGCAGGTATGTGCTCGTATTCACTATCACTATAACATCACTACTGATATTTCAAGACTATTCAAATTAAAATTTTTATTGTGTTACATACACAGTCATACACAGTACGATATGCAGTGAAATGCTTAGACGACCGCCAGTGACCTTAATATTGTATATTTACACTGCTAAACACATATATTGATGTGGAACCAGTGTTGAAGTACTTCGATAGTTAAGTAATTAAGGGTTTTAATAATTTTACACTGATTTCAAAAAATGTTTTTAAAAATATATCTTGGAAGTTATGTAATTCCCATTACGCATCACTACTGCTCTGTTGACAATATACAGGACACGCCTGGCCAAAAAAGACATGCACTGTAATATGTTGTTCAATCACCCTTATCTTTCATTACGGCACGCAATGTGTTGGTCAGTTCATGTGTGAACATGATTCCTCATTCTCCCAAAATCACTCTTATAATTTGAGTCCTGGAATATGCCCCATGCCATCAGGGAAGATCCAAAGATCGCTCTTAAATATGGTCAGTCTGAACTCATCAGTCAACATGATACTTTTTCAAATCAAATAAAAGCCTTTTTTCTTCATTAGTCTCCCTCACACATGGATTTATTATGGCCACACAGCTGTTTAGTCCCAGTCCTGTGAGTTCTTGTCTCAGTTTGCGTGGGAATTAATTCATTTTCACTATTAAAAATAGCTGTGATTTCTTCGTAGGTTTCTTATGAAGCAGCTTCACCAAGCGTTTAAGTGATTGATGATTTCATGTTTTTTCTTTTTACGACATTTCTTCTTTAAAGGAAATATTATTTCAGTATTTTTTTTTAATTGAATTATTATTAAACCTTACTTTTAATATCGTGCTGGGCAGTGATTAACCCAATTCAAGTCATTTAAGTGAATGATCTTAGTGATTTTCTTTGCTTGGTGCAGAACAATTATTTGACCCCTGCTGAAATGTCATCTTTTTTTTTTTTTTTGCAGTGTATATCGTATTATAGAGATTTGTCCAGGGTTCATATGATATTAGATGATATTTTTGGTATTGTTGCAGCAGATTATTTTCTTATACCACTGCTTATATGTATGTATTGCTTATATGTATTTGCATATATTTATGTTTTAGTCCCCTAATACAGTATATAAATTGTTAGGGTTTTATCAAGAAGGATGTTTTCTTCTTCTGTTCATGTTGCATCTACTACATTTCTCGCATTTCTTTACTTCCTTTATAGTATTAGGATGATTACATTTAAAGCAGCCAATCAGAATCGAATATTTTCTGTAGTCATAAACTAGGTTTAATGAATATGGAGTTAAATAATATTTACAGTCTCGATTTTGAGGAGTCTGCTGGTTCTCATTATTGTTGGAAAATGGGTTCATAATTAATTAAAGCTCATCATTTATTAAAACTGTATGTTCCCTTTTCATCTCAGCTCTTCCTGGGATCTCAATGAGGAACTTTAAATGTTACTATTTACACAGCTGTATTATTTCTGTGACTCGCTTAGGTTTTAATATGTTTAACATTATTATTATTTTTTCCTTTCTGCTTCCAACCCAAGTTTCTGAGGCATTTTCTTTTATTTACACGTCCGTTCTTTTCACCAACAGTGCACACCTTACTAATCTGAAGAACATGACAAGGTGATCGTGTGTTTCTGGCCGTGTGGGATTTGGCCCTTTAGAGCATTACTAGTTCCCCTAGTTTCTTCTTCTTCTAGCATGGTGTTCTTGGGATTTGGTGTTGGCAGAAACGGACAGTCGTTATACTGTCACCTTCATGGGGGACGTGGTTCAGAAGGAAAAAAGACAGGATTATCCGGATAACCTTTTGTCTTTAAACTTTAACTTTTTTTAAACGCATGAAAAATTCATTGAAGAATAAATAGATTTTACAAAGTTGGTTCATTTGGAAGGTTATCTGGCTAACTTTGTTATACTGAATCACTGAATCCCATAGACGGGAAGTGTGCTAGTTTGCTGTTTGCATAGAACAATAACTGATAACATGTACGTGTGTGTGTGCTGAATCTGACAGTCATTTCTAGATGGAGAACATCCTTAAGTACTGTATATTATGTTATTATTAACAAATGATCAGTTTTCTCCCGTGCCTCCATCTATAACTGGCGCTATTACTGACTCTTTCTTCTGGTTCTAGGGTGCTCCTTTATATTTTATTCTCTCTTTAAAGAAATGGTGGCAAGATAATAGCCTTTTTTTTTTTTTTTTTTAATACTTTGCGTCCAAAGCAGTAAACTCCTCGTGTTAATCTTTTCCATGCTCACATCTTTATAACTTTGGTGAGTAAACAATCTATTAAAAATCAAGACCTCATTCGTGTTTTCGCCATCAGTCATTCTCCTATAGAAAACAGCATTCATGACATGTCATTAGTGTCATCACTAACCATCACTCTCTAATGGTAAGAATACGATCAGCATAGTACAGTTTCGGGAGTTCCTGGGAGGCCAGCGTTTTAGACATAAAGCAGGCAGTTTGATCATGGCTCCAGTATACTGAGAAATCTGTCTATCTTGATGTATGTAGAGAAATAAATAAAACGATAGACTATTCTCATAACTGTGTTCTGTTATTCTGCACAACCAAAAGTCCCAGTTTGACTTGAAGAAATGAATAATTGATCTGATCCTGCTGCACCATATGACGCTCGGGGTGTTTCCTGCTAGTCAGTCATAGAGCTGTTACGTGTCATGTGGTCAAGATTATGGACACACCCACCATGCTCTAGCATCTGTCATTCCACAAAGAAAGCGGCCCAGAATTCCCTGCGGGATTCCAAAATTGTTTAGCCACATTCTCACGTCAAAAACAATGTGGCACACACAGTGATCCTGTTTGCTTAAAAAGAAATTCCAACTGACACAGCATCCACAATTTCACCACATAAATGAACAGTGAAAAAAATCAATATGATCTTAAAGGAGTACTCTCGTCCTCTATCCATTGCTGCTGTACGGTACTGTACTGTATGTGTTGTTACTACAGACAACGATTTTGAGACAATTCCCTCCCTCTAAGGAAAAAGAAAGAAATGCAGCACTCAATTATAACAGAAATCGAATTGTTAAACTTTTATATGAAGCTTGTTGGCTTTTATAAAGAATTTATAATCTATCATTCAGTGAGAATAATAGATTGATTCTCATAAATCACATTGATTCACATCGATCCCACAAAATTTTGAGAACATGCTGATAACTGGATCTTTGTAAGAACAGCTTTGAGTGTTAGTGTTTCAGTTTAAGCGTTTAATTGTTATTATATAACTATGTACTTTATGTTTCAACTAAGTTTAACATCTGCTCTTAAACTTTCTTGCTAAGAGATATACTGTAGTAAACAGAGTTTCTGTTCATTCTCAGTGTTCTCTGTGGTATTTACACATTCACTACATGGGCAAAATTATTTGACCAAACCTGCAATAGCACTGTATCACACATCACACAATCATTGTATTACATCAACACATACTCTTCAATATGTAGCTGGTCACTCTTTTTTCCTGCTCTTCTTGGAAGGCTGTCCACCAGATTTTGGTGTGTTTCTGTAGAGCATTTATGAGGTCCGGCACTGATTTTGGATTTTGGAGAAGGCCTGACTCTCCACTCTCCATCTCCATTCCAGTTCATCCCAAAGGTGCTCGATGGGGATGAGGTCAGGACTCTGTGCGGGCCAGTCAAGTTCTTCCACACCGAAGACATCAAACCATGTCTTTATAGTCCTTGCTTTGTTGACCTTCTCCAAACTGTTGCAACAAAGCTAATAAAAAGCATATCATGGTCTAAGATGTCTTCGTATGCCGAAGCATGAAGATTTCCCTTCGCTGGGGATAAGGGTTACATAAGGGCTGATTGTCAGTAATTAACAGGTTTGGCCCAATACTTTTGTGTACGTGCTGGATAGAGATTAGTTCACAAACTCTGGACTATTCCTTTAAGATCCGATCACCTTCTGAGATCAAACTTCCAATAAGGTTTTGCTTTTGTTGCTTGTAAGATCCATGTGAGTTTGTTTATTTCAGCTTTTTTTTACACATATAATCAGCCATCTGAAGCTCCATGTGCCTGCATCTCTTCTTTCATAAAAGTGCTCTTACTAACACAAGCGATCTTTTCTAAATATGCTGTTGCCATTTCTTTTCTTTACTGCTTCTGTGTTATATCTTATCAGCCATGGCTTGAGTATTTTTTTGCAATTGAATCAGCATGTGTGTTAACGTTAGTGTTAGCGGTCCCATAAATCCCAGATGGATATTTGTGTGCCGTAAGCTGCCTGAATGTATTTTTTGTTCTGTTGACGGTTACAGAAGTGGAACTCCATCTCCGAAAAGAGCGCCGACTGCTCGCTCACCAGCTCCGAGGGGAGGCAGAGATCGGTTTACTGGAGAGTCGTACACAGTACTGGGTATTCAGCCTGTACCTGTAGAACTCATTTACACAAGCAGTAATAGTCATTAAAGAAAAAAGGGGGAAGAAACTACACCATTTACTGTATATTTTTCCAATATCAAAACACTGTATTGCAGTGAATAATAAATATTTATGTTGTGTGTCTTTTTCTCTGCTCAGGTGACACCAGTATTGACTCTGGTCAGCACTACTGGGAGGTGAAAGCCCTGAAAGACTGCAAGTCCTATAGCATGGGTGTAGCCTTTAAGAACCTGGGCAAGTTCGATCAGTTGGGCAAAACCAACACCACCTGGTGCATCCATGTCAATAACTGGCTCCAGAACTCCTTCGCAGCCAAACACAACAACAAGGCAAAGACTTTGGAGATGGCGGTACCAGAGAGGATAGGAGTTTACTGTGACCTTGACGGAGGTACAAATCATTTTGCTCAGACACAAATAAACTGCCATGCTTTGTTTACAAAATCTGTCTTTTTAAAACCTTGGTTAAAGAAGCAAATGTGAGATTTTCAATGTTTACTTGTTGAGAACTGTCAATCGATAGAAAATGTCAAATTGAAATAAAATGGTCAAATCAAGACAGAAAAATGACTGAATGACAAGTGAAATGTTTTTTTAACAAAGTACACTGTCTGGTCAGTGTGCTGTAATGTCCAGTTTTTGTGTGAAACTGATTCCTCATACTCCCAGAACCGGTTTTTCACAACTTGAGTCCTGGAATATGCCCATCTTAGTGGTTAGCACTGTTGCCTTGCACCTGCAGGTCCTGGGTTCGATTCCCATGTGGGGTCTTCGTGCATGTTGCATGCTCTCCCTGTGCTTGATGGGTTTCCTCCAGGTTTTCCTGTTTCCTCCCACAGTACAATAACATGCAGATTAGGCTAATTGGCGTTCTCAAATTGCCCGTAGTTTGTGAATGTGCGTGTAAATGTTGACCGGAGGTCCTGCCACGGTCGTCCACATGGAAATAGTTGGATTACAGAGTTTCCTTAATGGATGGGTGGATGGATGGAATATGCCCATACCATGCTGGAAGAAAAATTCCATAGATTTGATAACCTGGTCATTCAGCACATTTGGGTCGACAGCTGACTTCATTTATTGCATACTGTAGCATTGCTGGGCCTAGACCTGTCCAACTGAAGCATTCGCTTCATGTGCTTCCCTTCTTAGCCTGACGCACCCATCTTTTTGGAACAGGCTCAATCTGAACTCATCAGACCACACCTTTTTCATTGCTACAATCTTTCTGCTTCCTAGAAAATGTCTCACTAGGAAGTGTTTTGCTTATGATCCAACAGCTGTTTAGTTCCAATTCCCTTATTGTTTTCCAGGAAATAAATTGATTAGGTTACCTGGCAGTGTTTTAGTTAAAGAGTGTGTAGACTTGTGCAACCAGGTAATTTTTTTCCTATAAAATGTTCCTGCTTTTTTAACATTTTCGAACTGACATGATTTATTTTGTCCACTACAAAAGCCAGCTGTTTTAACCCATAAGAGTACACACATATTTCTCCATTAAGGAACATCATGTTTTCCCAGATAAACCACACGGAACACATTTTGAAAGATGTCACATGACTTTTTTCCGTGACAGTTTTAGGGTTAAATGCTATGTGGCATATGTCACTGTGATATTTTCTTAATTTGTTTTATATCTATTTGTTCAAGACGTGCAGCCAGAACAGGTTAGATGTAAAATATCTTATTAGAATTGGTAAATAGAATGAAACTTAAACCAGCATTTTAAAATGACCTACAGTAGTTGTGTCACATGTACTACCCAGGCACGCCACTATTTTGGAAATGATGTCATGGATACGCAAATTTACAGAATGTCTCATGACCGCCCCAGGATGTTTACTGCGTGTCACCTCGGGATTTCATGAGGTCAAGGATAAAGCTGAATAATTCATTCTCCAGAACATTTAAAGGGTTTATGAGACCTTTGTGACTGTAGGTTCTTATGGGCTACAAGGGGGGGGACTTTTTATAATATTTGGAATGCCTGAAATGAATAAATTACCGTTATTTTGTCCATTAATATGTCTTCATTAAATATCTAATTCTCTCCTAATAAACTCCAGGAGCTAGAGGAGATTCTATCTCTTGCCCTCATGTCCGGTTTCTAGGGCTATTGGACACCTGTAGATCGAGTATCCGGCAGATCCACTGACTCTAGGAGTAATGTATGAATAAAAGAAGACTCACAAGCCCTTTCCAGGCCTGCCTGCTTTGTCGAGACTTGTTCTTTTCATATCCCGTTCCAGCAGAATGACCACAGATTAGACTTTTTTCACATAATCTGAAAGCTCCTTTTGTGTCTTTCTGATTCCAGGTCAGCTGTCGTTCTACAATGCGGAAAGCAAACAGCTGCTTCACTCGTTCAAGACGAAGTTCACTCAACCCGTTGTGCCGGCCTTTATGGTGAGTCACATGACCTACAGTACTGACACCCGCCATTGTAGTCAGACAACATGCTAATATAATGTCACGTTGTAATTACGGGGCAATTCAGGTTGCTTTAATGTAATTGTAGCTAATTGTGGTTAGCTGGTGAAACTGGAGATGTGTGTCAGTACGTTATACTACAGCAAGCATGAGCTTGGGCTATATGTAGATGTGTCAAATTAAGTCTGACCCACGTGGCTTTTGGTCATATAGCAGCATACCAAGATCATAGAGCAAGAAACAAGACTTTTATATAAAGAACTGATATAACCTGAAAGTCTTCACCTTTCTACTTTCTATGCTGCAGGTGTGGTGTGGCGGCCTGAGCCTGTCGACTGGTTTACAGGTTCCCAGTGCGGTTAGAAGCTTGCAGAAGGCTGAAAACGGGCTGGCGGGATCAAACACCAGTCTGAACAGCATGGCACAATAGACTACGCTCGAAAACTACAGATCTTACTGATTCAAGCTGATTTAGGACTAGCTTCCTCTGTAACACATCCCTAATCAGCAGCAAAGAGCAACCTGTATGACCTGCTTCCTGCTTCCTGGGAAAACATCGTTCAGCATTGGAATACTGTGAAGCATCATGGGGAACGAAATCTCTCACTGGCAAGCCTGGATTTCTCCAAGATAGAGATAGAGGAGAGCTGCCTCTTTCTGTTTGTCTTTCTGTTTCTTATCGGATACGAAATTCTAGCAGCTTCATCAGGGATTAGCTGAGTGCACTTTCCCCCCCTAATTTATGTTAGGTTTTCTTTTCTTTTTGTAATGATTTCATTTCTGAAATGACTTTAATCTGGAATGACAGATTCGGTCTTTTATGCTTTGATTTATTGTATTACTTTTAAAGACTCGTGTAATTTTTTCCCGTTTCGTCTATGCGTGTACGAGTACGTACTGTACTGTGAGCTCACGTCTGCACAAAGGTATTTTTTTCCCTCAAACTGTCAAAATCCTTTTACGTTTTAAATAAGACGTCTGTAGTTTTTTTAATACTACAGCATGTTATAGGGTTGAGTATGACTGCGGAACAACTTTTGCACGATGTAAACCATTTAATGCTGCTTTCTGTATATTTAGGTTCCTGTCACTCTACTGTTTGTACAAAAGTCTGAGCAAATCCTGTTCAGCAAAAACGCATCTTTTAGACGGAGTCATCGGACAGTTTTCATTAGTGCTGCTGTGTTGGAAATTTGTTTTCTTTCTTTGAGTTTTTTCGTTTGTTTCCTTATTTCTCCCTGATGTGATTTTATTATTTACAGTACGTGCATATGAATTTCTGTCAGTCATTTCTGTCCATTCAGTAAATTATTGATTTTCTAAAAATGTCTTGGAAACTTCTCTCTAATTTTTATGACACTTACATGAGAAATTATTGTATCCACAAACATCAGGGACGATTCCCAGAAGGCCACAACACTACACGTTAATTATTTTAGAGGTTTTTTATTTGGAAAAAAAAAAACCTAAATAATATTACTATAAGATCATTTTCACATCAAACAGGTGTCTGATTTAATTTTATATCTATATAAAATTTTTAAAATAAACATTTGTACAGAAATCCAGATGTACACTATATGAGCAAAAGTTTATGCACCCCTGACCACCACACCCATATGTGGTTCTCTAAACTCTTGCCACAAAGCTACAAGCACACATTTGAACATAATGTTCTCTTCACTGGAGCTACGACGCCCAAACCTGTTCCATCCTACAGTAACAATGCCTTGTGCACTCTAAAAAGCGGGCTCTATAAAGGCATGGTATGGAGTGGACAATATAAACACCTTTGGAATGACCTGGAACACCGACTGCACCCCAGACATGCACATCCATCAGAGTGTCAAGATCAGGCATAATATTGTTCACGAAAAATATGGTGTATAAATTATAACACGTAACTATAAAAGATTAAAAGTATAACAAGATACATGAAAAAGTATAACATTTTTTAAATCATTAATTCACTCATCGTCTATAACTACATAACTAATCATTACTGATTGATGCACTAATCATTTTCACATAATTTTTCTGTCAAACAACAATGACCAGTAAGATAGAAGAATGGTGCTTAACAAAATAATAACAATGAGACATGGATCACTCCGTTCTTAAACATTTACTGAGCATTTTCAGTTTCTAAATAAGTCATGTAAATTATTCCTATTCACCCGTAATGTATATGGCTCCATCTTGTGGCAGAAAATGGTTATGGCCTCATTCTGTGGCAAGGCTCTGTCGCCATCTTGTGGCAGGAAATGGTTCTGGCGCCATTCTTTGGTAAGGCTCTGAGGCTAAATATGATGCTGGTGCAACTTATGGCAAATGATAGCTCTGGCGCCATCTGGCGGCAAAGTATGGTTCTAGCGCGATCTTGTAAAAAGAAAGAAAAAAAAGACGAATAAATAAACAAACAAGCAAACAAATAAATAAACGACCATACTTACAATTTTGTTGGAATTAGATTAATTAACTCAATTGTTCTACACACATGGAAATTGCATTTGACATAACGAATAAACTGGAGTTATATTTGATAACCCCACAGTCAACAGTCAAATTACAGACCATGTAATTATCAGGGGAAAATTTTTTTTAAAGGCAAATAAACATTTATTTATCTGTTTGTTTATTTATTCCTTTTTTTATTTTTTGAAACGCGTTTTCGGTGTATGTCCTATTTGACTTGCCGTCCTGCTCTGTCCTGGGAGCCTGCAGAATTAAACCAGTGATTTAACATGCTAGAAATATATAATGGTATTTATCTAACCTGGGATTATATTTACTAATATTACATGCTGTTCCGATGAGTAAGTTGGTTAAGTGTCAAACTGTTATGTATTTCCAGGAATTCGGTTAGAAGGCGTGGTTATTTTAATCTATGTTTTGTTGCGTTAGCTCGGGTGTACTGACAATATTTGTGATGTAACGTTAGTGTGCGCGCGCTGTGATGGTGAAAATATGAACGACACAGATTATATTAAGACACGGGTGTTCTACATTGGTGTCTTAATATAATCAGTGTGGTTCATATATTGTATTACATTTTCATTATATCGTTATATTGTCCAAATATTTGGACAATATGAGGACTGAACGGTATTGAAAACATAATGATTTGTATAAAAGCTGAACGAGCACAATTGTACAAACTGACATAGCGTAATTCATTTTGTTGTTGTGTTTTATTTGAGTGTTATTTATTTTAAGTTTGTAGTCATATGAAGTTAGTTTGTCCCGCAAATATTGGGCCACAGAGAGAGTATTACATACAATAAATTCGGTTAGAAGGCGCGGTTTAATCTATACGTGTTGTGTTAGCTTAGCTCGGGTGTACTGACAATATGTGTGATGTAACGTTAGTGTTCGTGTGCACGCGCTCAGAGGGTGAAAAATATGAACGACGCAGATTATATTAAGACCCCGGTGTTGTACACTGGCAGCGTGATGCGAGATGTTAATATCAGAAACTTCTGCCTTCTTGGCCAGGACACTGCTGGAATACAGAATATTTTTTAAATTCCTGGTTAAATAAAGGCTATAATAATAATAACCATACAGTTGAGGCAGGACCTCTTAATTATCATTAAGTAAGAAAAATAATTTTGCGTGTGTGGTGTTTTCAGAGCTCCATGCAGCCATCAGCCCGGGTTTCCCAGTATGCTGAAGGAGTCAGCCCTATGGCCCAGCCTGTCAGGATCACACACAGCCAGACTCAGTCATGGCCCGAGTGAACAAGACCGCAGTGCTGGTGCTGCTCATCACAGCCAGCTCCATCTTTCTTCTGTTTCAGCTCTACTACTACAGACAGCATGCCAGCAAGGTGAGGAAGCACTCCAGAACACACCAAAAACACCGTAATCCACACACACCAGTTTATCTGACACACTACGGACAATTTGGGAATGCCAATTAGCCTAATCTGCATGTCTCTGGACTGTGGGAGGAAACCGGATTACCCGGAGGAAAAGTAGAGCGAGAACATGCACACAGACCCCGAGGCGGGAATCGAACCCTTGACCCTGGAGGTGCGAGGTGACAGTGCTAACCACTAGTTACTGCAGTGATTAATATGATTCAGCTGTGGAGGTGCGAGGTGATAGTGCTAACCACTAGTTACTGCAGTGATTAATATGATTCAGCTGTAGCAAGTTATTTATTCCTAACTGATGTAGTGAGGCTCTTCTTATTTCTTAAACAACAATGCCACAAGGCGTATCCTGTGGTCGTGGCAAAGATGTTACTCTGTTTCAGAAGAGTCAAATTATTGTCCTGCATCAAGCAAAGAAAACAAGTAGGGAGATTGCTGAAACTATAAAAGTTGGAAGAAGTCCCCAAGCATGTTTGTAAGTCAGATTCGTTCGTAAGTCTGATAGAGTGACTCTTGTACACCTTTGACGCAAAAATACAATGTAAATAATTTTTTTTAAAACACACACAGGTTTTGGTTTCAAATTATTCTCTCGCAAGACTCCATTTTGTCTTAGAGGGATTTATTGTATTAAAATCTAGAAGCATAGTGGTGAACCATCAAGAAATGTTGTCAAAAAAACATCCTTTCATAAGCCTGATGAGACCTGTTTTTTCCATTAATGGATTTTTATCTTCCCTGATGGCACAGGCATATTCTAAGATGGATTCATCGGGCTCAAATTGTGAAAGAGTGGTTCAGGGAGCATGAGACATCGTTTTTACACATGGATTGGCCACTACAGAGCCAGACCAGAATCCCATTGAGAATCTTTGGGATGTGCTGGAGGAGGATTCACACAGTGGTCCAACTCTCCCATCATCAATACAAGAAATTAATGCGACTTTAGCCTGAAATAAATGTTGTGACGTTGCATAAGCTTATCAAAACGATACCGCAGCTGTAATCAAAGCAAAAGGCAGTCCATTGAAATAAATAGTTTGTGTATTATTATTTGTGTTTTTATTTTTTCCTTTCCTAAATTTCACAAGTATTTCTTAGCATATAACTATGAGCTTCCCTTATTTCTTAGCTCCATTAGCCTTGGAGTTCCAGTACAACGTTTTTTGATTTTTAAATGAACTGTTTCTTTAACAAGTGCTCTTTCCATAGCATGGACTTCAGGCACCGGGTGGTAAAGGTTACCCAACAGGCAAGGAGGCACAATGGGTAAGTCAGAATACTAAAACAGTAATATAAATGTGGTACAATATCAAAATTTCCATTTCCAGTGTATTTCTTGGGTATTGGTAAATTTTGAAACTAAAGCTAAGCTTTGAAATGAGTGAAGACTTAATTAGCAAATTTTTTTTTTTTTTTTTTTTTTTAATGAACTGTAATGCATGTAAATGCATGAAATATTATTTACACCGGCACATTTCTATAACAAATACTTTGTTGCAAATAAAATAGTACCCAGATGGTTATACCTGTGCATTCATATTCTGTTCATATTCTCTCATCACAGCATTTAGTGAAAAGGTTTCTGGCCCTGGCCCATAAGTTCAGCCTGCCTGTGTTTCTGATGGACACAGCGTCACTGAGTCTGCTTTCCCAGGATGCCATTCTGCTCAAGGACAGCAAGATGAAGGAGCCTCACTGCACATTCCTGTGCACGAACAGGGACTTCGTCACATTCGGCTTGCTCGGAAACCTCTGGAAGTACGATGTAAGGATTTCCCCTTGGTCTTTTGAACTGTACCAGCAGTTTTATGTCTGCTAACACTCTCCTCATTCATCTCTCACTCAGGCTGGCCTTGTGGAGGCTGCAGAGGAGCGTGGCCTGGAGCTGATGGAGATCAGGGGTAAAGACCCAAGGCTGGTCAGCATGGACGATTTGTCAGGCCGTGACATCCCTCTGCACCTGCTGTTCCGTTTCAACGGCTACCTGGTGCATGTTGTTGTGCTGTACGAACGAAGCGGGAACTACTTGTGGCACGGGCCGCTCAGACTTCGAGGCAGCATGGAACGCACCTTTGCTCCTTTTAGGAACCTGGAGTTTGGCCGCTACGCAGGAGCCTACAACAGGTAGGGATAGGAATCTTGAATCATGTATGGTGATACTGTACTGGGGAACCCTTTAACTAAGTTCGTATTTTCTCCACTGGGAAACATTAAAGAAGGGGTGAAATATGGAGCATTAGCATGGAAGGAAAAGAGCAAAGAATCAACAAAAATTTCACCAAAATATCATGTAGCACATTATCATCTAAAATAATGATACAGTACATTTGCCTGTTGTTTGCACACTTTAATGATTTCTTGTGTCCTGTTTCAGGCCGGATCTTATTCTGACCACTCTTGATGGACTTGACGTCCGGATCCCCAAAAACTTCTCACGCTTCCAGAAGGAACATTCCAACAGCCGCTTTCTGGAGTGTAGATATCGAGAGGCAGCTGCCTTTTATCAGGTTTATTTTGCTGATATTTCTGATTCTGTTTTAATTCAGAAAGCAAAACCTATTCTTTATTAATATTACTTTCCCTATAGCAAAGATTCATAATTTTATTAATATTTCATTGTTTGAGAAAATCCTACTATGTCTTAACAATGAAGTGCAAAAGTCTTGAGCCCCCTCCATTTCCTTATATTAAACTAAATTACAGTATATAGATTAAATTAAATAAATCAGAACATGTTTCACGGTAACACGCTACAACGTGCCTCAAAATGCAATTTAAAAATCGATGTTTATGTAGAAACTTCAGCTGGTCTGTTTCAACCACTCAGCAGTCACCAGTATCACCAGGATACTAATCACCGGCCTCATCATCTGTCATCATCTGCACCTGTTTCTCGCTGATTTAAGCTTTATGTTAGATGTGTTTATGTTTAAGTGATGGGGTTTTGTACAGTCCTGTATATGAAATGGTTTTACTCACATTACAGTAGATTTGATAAAACATGTTTGGTACTAAAAAGACAGTTTAATTAAAACATGGCTGTATGAAATCTTTTAATACTATATATTACCAAGATGCACTGTGTGGAAGAGAAAGCTTAGGATTTGGTTGTGTTTATAAATTAATAACTTATTCACACATCATACAGAGGCAGGTATACTTGCCTGTCAGTCATGCTCCTTATTGAATAAGAAAGAAAGACCTGTTATAGTAGTAATGAGGGTTTCTGACATACAGTGCTGTGAAAAAGTATTTGCATAATTAATTTGCACAATTTTATTTAGTTTTTTTGCAGATTTGTCAAACTTAAATGATTCAGATCATCAAACTAATTTAAATGTTACCCAAAGGTAACCCAAGTAAATACAAAATGCAGTTTTTAAATGATTTGATTTATTAAGTGGAAACAGCTGTTCAAACCTACCTGGCCTTATGTGAAAAAGTAATTGCCCTCTAACCCTAATAAGCATTGTGAATAACTGGCAATACGTTTTTGACTAAGACATTGGAGGGTTTTCAAGCACGAACGGCCTGTTTAAGGTCATGCCACAGCATCTCAATCATATTTATGTCCAGACTTGGACACTCCAAAACCTTAATTTTTTTCTTTTATTTATTTATGTATTTATTGAGCCCATCAGAGGTGGACTTGCTGGTGGGTTTCATTGTCCTGCTGTATAACCCATGTGTGCTTGAGTTTGAGGTCCCGAACTGATGGCCAGACATTCTTCTTCAGATTTTTCTGGTAGAGCAATCGCAGAATTCATGGTTCCATCAATTATAGCAAATCGTCCCTGTCCTGAAGCTGCAAAACTCCAGAACATCATACCAGCAGTCAAACATGGTGGTTGTAGTGTGATGGTCTGGGGGACGGACACCTTCCAAAATGTTAAAATTTTGTCTTATCAGTACACAGGACATTTGCCCAAAAGTCTAGGGGATAATCAAGACATTTTTGGCAAATGTGAAACAAGCCTTTGTGTTCTTCTTCAGCAGTGACTTTCGCCTTGGAACTCTCCCATGGATGGCGTTTCTGCCCAGTCTCTTTCATATTGTTGAATAATAAACAATAACCTTAACTGAGTGAGACCTGCAGATCTTTACTTGTGTTCTGGGTTCTTTTATGAGCTTTTGGAGTAATTTTGCTAAATCAATCAATCCTAGGAAGGTTAAACACCATTACAAGTTTTCTCCATTTGTGGATAATGGCTCTCATCATGGTTCGCTTGGGTCCCAAAGCCGTAGAAATGGTTTAATGACCCTTTCCAGACATTTGCATGATGTGTTGCTTTTTGAGATTGTGCTTCACGTTATCAGACAGGGTCTATTTAATGGATTTCTTGATTCAGCAGGTCTGGGAGTAATCAGACCTGAGTGTGGCAAGTGTAACTTAACAAACCTTTTAAAAAATGTGGTTAATCATAGTTCTTTCATGATTTAGCCGGGGTGCTTCTGTATTCATGAAGAGCGTCTCTCTTCCCAGCTGTATCCAGATGATACGTCACCAGAGGCCATGGACTTCAGGATGAAGGCCAAGAGTCTGCTCCACCTCGCTGCTCGAGTTCTCAGTGGGGTCGAGGTTCCTTTCTGGCTGAGCAGCGGGACATGTCTCGGTGAGTACCTGTAAAGATACATAATTAATAATAATTAATAAGCTTCTTTGATTTACAACTGAAATATTCCTGGCCCTAGTTAATATTGCTTATATAATTTTGAGAGTGCAGCCGTATAAAAAATTTAAAGTAATAGGATTATAGGAAAATAATCAACAACACGTTAGTGTACAGTGTGGCCCAGCACAAATCTGAGTTACTTTTACCACCCCAAAAGCTGATTAGGTTTAATGTACCTAAGAACAAGAGGGTGTAAAGTTTTGCACAGCTGGTGACTCCTATTAGTAGACTTTTGTGATATCATAGAATTTCCTGTGATTAAAAAACACCTCCTGGCCAATCGAATCCAACAAGTTTAATGTTGTATTTATCTCCTTCATGTCTTAGGTTGGTTCCGGCAGTGTAACATTATTCCTTACAGTAAAGATGTGGACCTGGGCATCTGGATCAAGGATTACAGGCATGATATCACACAGGCATTTCAGAAGGCTGGACTTACCCTTAAACATAAGTTTGGAAAGGTACAAAATCGTACACGTCTCATATCTAACTGTACTGATCAATAGTTAAACTATACTGATACTTCACTGATCTGTCTCACATGCAGATAGAGGACAGCCTTGAGCTTTCTTTCCAAGGCCTGGATGTAAAACTGGACATTTTTTTTTTCTATGAGGACGGCGACATCGTGTGGAACGGAGGCACACAGGCGAAGAGCGGCAAGAAATTCAAGTAAAGTGTTATTTTGAGTAATAATGCCATGAATCGACACGTTAAGAAGATGGATGGAATAGACCGTGCACTTTGTTAAAACTTATCGTATGTTTATTAACCATAGATAGAATTGAGACTTATGAGGTTTATGGTGTGGAGATGCTTTTGTGTCATTTTAAGCTTACAAATGCTAAATGGACTGAAATCAACAAATCCCTTGAAAAATATATCACAGCTCTTGCAGAAAATACAAACCATGCATGTTTTCTGCAAATACTCATATTTTATGAGATTATCGCTTATCGTTTGAGTTAATGAACAGATGTTGCAATATCGCCACCTACTGGACCAGAGTGCAGAGCAGAAGATCAAAACATTATCGCTATGTACAAGAAATAATGTTTAATCACTTAATAACACAAGTTACACAGAATTTTAGTTAGAACTTTTTACTTCCTCAAAATCTGACAAAAAGGAAAAAAGCTGCTTGAGACAAATCAGACAATAAAAAAACAAATCAAAAGTTACAATTCCCAAATATTGAATCAAAACGAATCGACAGTCTCCCTATGATTAATAGCTCTATTCTCTACAAATCCACAGTGCAGCACAAAATCCAGACTGTCTCTGTCTCCGTTTCAGGTATGTCTTCCCCCGGTTCAGCCTGTGCTGGACAGAGTTGCTGGAGCTGAAGGTACGAGTGCCATGTGAGACTCTGGACTACGTGACTGCAAACTACGGGCCGGACTGGAACGTTCCGGTCAAAGCATGGGACTGGAAGAGTTCACCGCCCAACGTGCAGGAGAACGGCATTTGGCCCATCAAGGAGTGGGATGATGTCATCCAGGTCAACTGAGGCAGTTGTGAGATAAAATCAAGAATAGTATGTAGTATAGAAATGCCACGCTGGTATAGATGGGTACTAAATAAATAAATAAATAAATAAATAAAGGTCTCCAAATGGGGAGCGCATTTGTATAAAATACACTTCAAGTGAGGTATAGACCAGAGGAGACTGCATTTTCACACTGTTTTAAAAAAACTCCTGATTAATTTAATCCTTAACACAGATGCTGTGGGTTTTTTTTTTTTTTTTTTTTTTTTTTTTTTTTTTTTTTTTTAATGTGAAGTTGTTAGCAGATGCCATGATCTACTGAAAGCCTTGATGGATCGTATTACTGTTAGGAGTTTTCTAACCATATCAATCTGAAATAATAAAGTTGTGATTTTTCTCTAAATAAAATGGGTAAACCTGAACTGTAACCTGTCTTCTTAATTTCCACATGGAAGGAGTTGACCGGGCGGCATACAACATTGTTATTACATGAATTAGTTTTTGATTTAGATCTTATTTTTAAGCCCAATATTAAAGCTGAGGACATGATGAATATTTATGATTATGCGGTATATGTCTTCCAGGTCAGGAATAAAGCAGTTCTAAAGTCTTGCTTAGGAAATAGAATATTATGTCAGAAATAACACACAATAGGACTTTGAGTTAACAATAAAAATGTAACACTGCAAAAAAGTGCAGTACATTAGCAAGTAAGGAATCTGGAATCTAGCCAAATCTACTTATAATTTTTTAAGATAAGTTTACAACAGAGCAAATTTAAAGATTATTAAGCTTATTTCTAGTCAAGTGGCACTATAATTGAATGTGATTTTTGCTATTTTTTAGGAAATTATTTCTTGAAGTAATGTGCTTCTATTTTTTAAACATATTAAATTATTACTTTAATTTTTATGGTTTTAAAATAAATCAAACACCCATGCCTTTTTCCGCCTTTATTTTCATACACTGCTTTTCTCTGTTGTCTTGATGTGATGAAATGAGATGGAAGAAGGTGGAATTATCCTCATGACTCTTTGTAAAAATACATTGGCTATGATTATTTTTGGATATACACTGATCAGCTATAACAATAAAACCTAAAATTTAACTTCAACGTAAAAACTTTATGGATCCGAATTGTTCGTGTTCCCCAACACTTCCTTTTCAGAGTGGCAAAAACAGCCAGTGCTCTTAGGGAATCCTAGTCACATGAAGGAGTGTGCTTGGTCTGCAGCAGTCTTTAGGTGGGTGATATGCAGGAACAGCACAACCTTTGTGTCAGCTAGGGTGCAACATTAAGCAAAAGGACCCTGCCCTGTACACTGACTGCTAACGAAAACGTGAGGCGTCAGACCAGGCCGCCTTCTATTCTTCCCTGGTCCAATTCTGATGTTCACATGCCCACTGTAGGTTCTTTCAGCAGGAGACAGAGGTCATCACAGGCACTTGTCTGAAGCTACCCAGCCGCAATTCACAGCCACGTTTTACTATAGTAGGCAAAAACACACTAGCTACAGTAGCTCTGGTCCTTACCAATCAGGCCCCAGATCTGTGTAACAGTTGAGCTTATCGCTATCTAATGCAGTTCATTTATGGGAGTCAAGACAAACAGAAAACTCAGAACAGAGCTCCAAAAGGTGGTTGACATTCTCTGGTCTCTGACCGTTCTCATTGGTCACTTTGGCACTGTCATGGAAGCCCAAAACCCTGGCATCTGCTTGACCACATTATCACGAGAACATGTCTCAAGTGCGTCCTCATCACACAGAGCTTTCATAATGCTGAATACATCACAGACTGTACACTAAGACAAGACTAAGGAAAAACAGAGAGAAGGGGTGTAGACTTGATCAAGGCAAACATCATTGAATCATCTTGAAGTATTTCTATTTCTGTGTCTTTTTTTAACATCACAGAAATCGCCAATTTGAGGAGGGGAGACTGATTCCATTAAGAAAAAAAAAGTCAATTCAAAATCTTTTAGTTGGATCCTGGAGACATGCTGTGGAGAGAAGAGAAAAAGTTATGCTTGGATATCTGCTTGATTGTATTATGATGTGCAATATCAGGAATATCAGTCTTAAATATGACTCAAGGTTTTGAGGTACAGTAATTGTAGCATATGGTGGAAGGCTATTAACTTTTTGTGTATGGTTAATGAACTGTTTGACTATTTTGATTATTGAACCGATTAATTGGATTGCAAATGGCACAATTATTTATTATAGGCAGTCCCCTACTCACAAATAAGTTCCATTCCGAAAGCACGTTTGTAAGTGGGATTTGTTCTTAAGTCAGACAAACTGAGATTTGTACGCCTTTGACATGAATATACAATGTAAAGCATACCAATCCACTTGACTAAATCACGGTCCACTTTCCCCACACTGCCATCATGAGGCCATCAAAAAACCTAACCGTGCCTAAGGAAATGACCCTCACACATGTCCAATGTAACAGTGTTGACTCTGCGCCTTTAAATCGCGAGGGGAATCCCGGACGCCACTGTCTCATAGCTGTTTTTCACTGTATCTGACTGTACACTGTTGTGTTGAGGATTTTCCAAAATTAAGATTATTTACCATCCGGACAGCTTTACAGAACAGCCACTTTCTATCATCATGCTCCCGGATTGATTCATTGCAACCGGTGAGACTTATTTCTCCTGAACCCCCCACATCACACACATACAATATACCGGACTTTGGACATTTTATACATTCACTTACACACTTGTAAATATTGGTATCTGGTGCACTGCAGTGTCTATTTTTTGTACAATACACGTGAGCTACTTCCGTGACTTGTTCACATCTACGAATGTTTGTAGAACTGCAGGCCGTTCTTATCTGCAGACATTTGTAACTCAAATGTTCATAAGTTGGGGACTACCTGTACTGTAGGTCTTATTTAGCTTGAGGTTGTTTTGTGCATGTGGTAACTAACCAGCAAGATAATAAAACAAAATCTAAATCCAAAAAAACAAAGTAGCTGCAATAAAATATATAACTATTAATGAAAACTTGAAGGCACTTAAATGGCAATTATGGGATTTAATAAATCTGAGATTACTGTAAGTCTGTGGTAAAGGGGTAAAGTGAAGTGTGAAGGTTAGTTGGCTAATTAGTGTGTGTATGTGTGTGTGATGCTGTCTGCTAGGCAAACAAGTGTAGAACTCAGCATTTTGAAAGAGAAAGCAAAAAATCAGCAACAAGCTGTGTGTGTGTGTGTGTGTGATGTGTGATGTGTGATGTCGCCAACTAATATGATTATCGCTTATGGATTAATTGTTGCAGTCCTGATATAATGCTAAAAAAGGGCCATATAAGAACATTTATGTTACTTCTAAATTTATACTCGTACATTTTCAACACATGACACACTCATCATTCACTGATGTGCAAATCTCAAATATGAAAGTAATTTAGCGTACTCATAATCTGCCTTCAAATTAATGTTAGTTATTTTGAAAGTTGATTCTGCAGTACTAGGATTGGCTTCATTTGGAATTATTTTATCATCCTTTTTATTATTATTACAAGGATGAGTCAAAAATTATCCACACTCTGGCTGTATAGTTTTTTATAATTAACTTAAAAAAAAAAGACAAATACACATTTTTACAACATAATCTCCTTGCTTTTCTTGCTTTTTACACTTCTGTCAACAACCTTGTATTGTATTTGTATTCCCTCATCATTAAGGCTGAGCTGTGAGTCACAAATGCACTGCTGTCTTCACTTCTTCATCAGAATTGAATCTTCATCCTCGTAGGGCTGCTTTCAGGGGACCAAAGGGCTGCGTTAACACCCCAAAACAAAGTCCTGATAATGTTTCAATACTGGCCCTTGAGAATCCCAGAAAACTGGAAACATAAATTTTCCAGCTGATGGTTGACTTTTGAACTTTTTCCTTGGTCTGCGATTAAGGATGTTTCCGTTCCATACTCTGCCGTTTACGCCCAGGCTCAAAGTGATGAATCCGTGTCTCGTCACCAGTAATTATACTCTTTAAGAAACTTTCACCTTTCTTAGAGTATCAGTTCAAATTTAGTTTGCAGATATCCAGATGCTATTTCCAGGCAGAGTGCGGATACTTTTGGACTTACCTTTGTATTACTAAATCATTGCTTGCTGCAATTCCAAAGATTGTAGCTATTCCAGATACACGTGTTCACAACCTTTTAAAGATTCTGACTGGAATTGTGTCAGTTTGTTCAGTTCATAATAAACTGTTTAAAATGTGCAATGTTGTGAGTGGTACCTCTTCTGGGGCCAGTGGGCTGAGAATGAGTTTGTGTCTGTGGGATGCACTCTGTTCTAATTGAGGAAGCTTCCACTTGTGTTAGTCTTCTGTGCTTCAAACGGTTCTACAAGCTTTTCTCTTTTTCCTGTAAGACTAAGAAAAATACACATCGGCTATGACATTTATATTTTTTCCAACTGCTATTTAATTTCTCTGAGAAAGATTTCATCAAGAGAGTTTCACAGATTGCAAGTATCAGTGACATTAATTGCAGATTTTATTATTACCAAATCTGACCATCATATCATTCCAACATGCGAAATACCACTTTTATATGTTGGAAAGAAACGCTCTGGGGGCTTTTCCAATCTCAGTGCTCCAACATTTTTATGTATGCATTTACTTTTATATTTCAGAGCCCCAAAAGGTTGTTAGGTGCCATGCTCGACGGTTCTTTGGCAACTCCTCCAGCAAAGCTGGTGCCAAAAATATTTAATGGATCAGATGGGTTTTGGGTTGTTCATAAACAATTCATTCTTTTTGAACGAAATCTTTAACGTGACTTAGAAGAACAATAAGTCTCACAGATGAATCACAGATGAAACAGATTTGAGCAGTTCTTCTCATGAGTCTTCTTGTCCGAGTCGTTTGTTCCATTGTCACATGACTCCCTTAGACGCTATGTAGTGCAATAGATTCTATTGAGAATTAGTAGAATTGAAGATATGAGAGGTGAGCTGCTCATTCTGCAAACTATAAATTTTATGGGGACCTGAATACCACTATAAGGAGGATTAATTCACACCAAATCATGGAGGCATCCACACTCTTTACTCTGGTACCAGCTTGACCTCATGATCATAAAGAACTGAGCTGACCATCAGCCTTAATAAACCTCAAAGGCACTCGGATCTTTACGCTTGCTCATTTGTCCTAACCTGACTATTCTTGTGTTTCCTAACAAACCCCTCCCCTTGATAGGACCAGATTAACAAGATAACAAGATTATAAATGTTTTTTCATGTTACCTCTCTGTGGTTTTAATTTTATGGTTGAACGCTGTATTAATATGGATTATTAATATTATTTGGATATATTTATTATTAAGTATTTCTGTCTTAACATCACAGAAATCTGCAATTTAAAGGTGGTGAGCGGTAAGACAATATGTATCCATTATAACTAAGCACTGTAACATCCTGGAGACGTGCTATGGAGAGAAGATAGAAAAAGTTGAACTTGAAAATCTGCTTGATTGTTCAATGATATGCAATAACAGGATAAGGATTTAAAAGTGACTGAAGTTTTTGAAGTTCCAACAATCAGGGATCTAATTATAGACTGTGGTGGGATGCTCTTGATTATAGTGTGTTATGCTGTGTAATTTGCCACCATGCAAAGCAAGCAATTGCATCGGGCCCCACAGGTTCGGGGGGGGTCCCCTACTGGTCACCAGCGGTTAACTCATTTAATGATTCCATTTGAATGTGTTCATTTGCGGCCCTGACACATAGAAAGAATCAACCGTGAAACCAAGCAGCACTTTAAATTCTGTATCAATTTGAAAAAAGAATAGTCTTATATCTACAGTAACAAATTTGTCTTATACCTACAGTAACTGCTGTTATGCAGTTCTGCATATGTCTCTAGCTATGCAATATATACTAAGATTTCATCCAGTCACCATTGGCTTTGATTACAGCACACAATGTGGTGTCCAGTTGATGAGCAAAAATGATTCTTTATGCTCCTATAACCACTCTTTCACAATTTGATTACTAGAATATGCCCAGTGCCATCAGGGAAGAAAAACTCCATAAATGTGATAACCTGTTCACTCAGTATATTCAGGTCATCAGCTGACTAAATCTTTTGCCACATAACATTGCTGAGCCTAGACCTGACCTACAGTACTGAAACAACCCCAGATCATAGCACTGCCTCCAAAGACTTGTACAGCGGCCACTATGCACAATGGGGGAATCATTCTAACACTTTCCTTCTTACCCTGCCAGACAGCGAATGACGTTATAAAAGATTCATTTGTAGGCTGTTATGTACGGTACTGTACTGCTTATTGATGTGTGTTTTGAGGAACTACCTTTTAAGAAGTTCCACGGAGTTGCCGGAAAAGAGTCACGTTGAAATGAGCAGTGGGGGCCTGGTGAAAAGAGAGTCAAGATGTAGTATGAGGAAAAAATAACTACAAGTTCCTATAATGTAGATGGGAATTGACCATTTTGATTTCGTTTGGCTAAATGTCTAGCCAAATGTCATCATTAGTCTCTGATCTACTTATACTAGCATGAAGTTCTGGATAAGAAGCTCTGACAGATTCTTTAAATAATGGAATTTAGAAATCATTGTAACTACTACTGTGTCTGCCATATTATCATTAGCACAGGGTTGTATCCTACCTTAGGGCCGTAGATAGCCTGGTATTCTGTGTATCGATATTTTTCTGCAAACAGACTGGCCGGTCTACTTGGAAAGTCCAAAGGGTGAGCTAATCCCATTGATATTAATGGTTTTTTTGGTTTTACACTCTCCCCATAGGTTGGCCGCAACTCACGTCGTCCTTCAAGAAAACAACAAATGAACCAATTAGCATCTAATGTCTAATCGAATAATGTTTTAACATATGGTATCTACACATTTACTATTTTGCCAGCTGACAGTGACCTCCATAAATATTATATATACAGTGGAACCTCAGATTACGAGTAACGCGGTTTACAAGTGTTCCGCAAGACGAGCAAAGATTTTTAATAAATTTTGACTTGAAAAACGAGCATTGTCTTGGTTTACGAGCA
>JAQMYG010000017.1:4324548-4339352 GCA_030014215.1 Clariallabes teugelsi
TGTTGAACAGAACAAACCAGCAAATTACAGTAAAATGATTAAAATAATCATAACCATTTTTACATCTAATATGACAGAAATTATATTTGTTGCTATAATTAAATGAAATTTCACGTGTCAAATGCGCGCGCATTTCAAAATAAAAGTCCGGTATAAGCAAAATAAGTAAAAAATTAAACTTTTGTTGTTTTTTTGACCACACACTCCGCGACCGACTGAAAATGTTCCCGCGACTCGCGACACACCAGTTGAGAAACACTGCGGTACATCTTTAGAATCTGGTTTACATTTACGTTCTACATTTTACAACACAACACACTTAGGACAGTTGGATGCAAATCTCAAATATGGAAGAAATTTAACAAATTGATGATCTGCCTTGTTGAACATTGTGGGTGTGCAGAACTGTGTATGAGAAGCAATGCATTATTTGGTACTATTTTACCATAGTTTTTTTTAAAAATCAAATTATCCCAAAGATTGGAGTGTAATTTAACTCAGTGGTAAAAAGTAATAAAGTATGCAATATCTTTCTATGGACCACACAGATTCCAGGGTAAGCAGAAATATATGTGTCAGAATATCTTGTGTGTTAAATGTATAATAAACTGTGTAAAATGATGTAATGTTGTAAGCAGTACCTCTTATGGGGGCAGGGGGCGGAGCACGAGCTGGTCTTTGGGGATGATACTCCTTCTTAGACGAGAGAGATTCCTGAGAATTTCTAGAAATGTTAAACTTACGGACTTCAATTAGCTCTACCAGCTCATCTTCTTTTACTGTAAGAGCAGAGAAAATGCAAATCAGTTTTTTTATTTCACCTTCTATTCCATTTCTTTTTATAGTTCATTACAGTTTGTAAGATTTGATTAATGAGTTTTCTTGACTCAGGGAACAACATAGACACACAGACACGAGACAAGGTCTCACGGAAAAAAGTCTGCCCGTCACTGGAGGGTCAGTGACATCACTTTAAGGTCACGGTTGTCGCTGAAATCTCATAAGAGTGAGATTTTGCATGTGTGGGTCAAAATCAGTGTCCAGCCAGAATGTTGGCACGAGGCTGGCGAGCAATGATAGTGGCGCAGTTGGATAGTTGGTCCGAAAAGGAAGGTGCACGTTCGCAGTTGCGGCCAGCCAGGTACGCCCAGTGTAGCCCTTTGTAGCAGTGGCAGGCAAGAGTTAAAAGTGACTGAACTGGCATGGCTATCATGGTCCGGTAGTGGCGGCGACAAGCCAGAATCCAGGGCATCATAGGCATTCCATGACTGTGGCAGCGGCATGTCCGGCAACCACAGCAAAGCCGAAGCGGCTGTCACCTTGCTGTTGCTGTGGCGCCAATCCCAAATGGGGGGCCCTACTGTCTAAGGTAGTAGTGCCAGGGTAGCTAGCGCACTCCTTCAACTGATGTCCCTTTGCAGGCTGCTGAGCAGTGGCATACAATCGACAAGTCCACAAGGCGCTTGGACAGGGCCCTAGGAACATGCTTCTCCTTCTCCTGACATCTGAACCCCAAACTGAGCTCCATACCTGTCTTTTATTGAGCAGAGAAAGCCTCTGCCATTAACTCACGCCATGTCATATTTAGCGCCCCACCCCTTCACATACCTGTTAAAGAGGAGTCCGCATACCAAAATAAGCTCTCTGGAGTGAACAAGGAGCATGAAAAGTTTAGGTGCACACAGTCACTGGAGGATCCAGTGCTATAGTGGAGGTGCTATTTAGCGCTGAAGTCAAACTTTGATGAACTCACACTATGATAAACTTGCCCTACATGACAATATGGATTGTTTTTTCTGTAACATTAAATTTTAAATGGAAAGTCACCCTTCTTTATAATTAGTCTAACATAATGTGACTTCATCTAACAGATGCCTGATAGATTTATTTAAATGTTTTTTTGCTTGGCAGGTCAAAGCAACAGTTTAGATAACAGCTGATCTGTTAATGTTAGCATCTGCGTACCAGGTACAGAATCCTGAAGCTGGGATGCCTGTGAATAAAGGTCTTGGTTCGATTTCACTCGACGTGGTGGTGAGCTCTGATCTTCCTGTGAAGGAAAAGAACACAATAAATATAACAAATAACCATATCATTTCAATCAACACAAAGTAATCTGCTATACCAGGGCCATTTTTGCTGTAACTCGTTTATATGGACACTTGGATCACCTGGGGGCTCCCATTATTATTAAAAATACTGTAGATGTATTTGTATATATTTATTTGTATGTGTGTGTACTTAGTTTATGTATTTTAGTTAGTTACTATACTGTATATCTATGGCTAGCTTCATACTGTAGTACTCTTAGTCCCCTTATCTACGTGTACTAACCTGCAGCAATTTGCTCTGGATAAGAAGCCCTGACAAACTCTTTACATGAAATGCAATTTAAAAATCATTACAAGTTATACTCTGTCTACCTTTTTTCTTTTTTCTTTAGCACAAAGTTGCATTATACTGTACCTTAGGACCGTACACAGCCTCGTATTGGGTGCATTGAAACTTCTCTGAAATCAGACCGGTTGGTTCTTTGGGAGAGTCCCCAGATTGTGCAGATCGCATTGACGTACGAGGTGGGTGGACAGATTGCCGGAATGCAAAGTTTGTTGCATTCGCAGACGCCGGTCGGGACCTGCTATATCAACAAAAGAAATCAAGTTGATTCAAGGAATAAAGGATTCACACACTAACCCAAGGTTGCTTCCAGGTAATTGAATAATAACATTTTTTAAATACTTACTGATGGGTTTCCACGTCGGCTTGATAAGCCTTTGCGGGCTCTAGGGTCTCCACCAGGGTTGTCTGCAATTCACGTCGTCCTTCAAGGAAACAACAAATTAACACATAGGATGTACCAGAAACACATGGAAAGGCCAACAGAATAATGTTTAGCCACCAAAACTTCCATTTAGGATATCAACAAATATAATATCTTGCTCGCAGACAGGGTCTTCCAATAAGATAAGATTCAATTGTTTGTCACATGTACTGTACCTTACCCTTAATAGGGGTAAGGGCCTTGCTCAAGAGGTCAACAGTGGCAGCTTGGCAGTGCATGGGCTCAAACCTCAGACCTTCCGATCAGAAATCCAGTAAACCTACAGCCTTAACCTGAGCCACCACTGCCCAAGCTTACAGTCCCAAAACCTGCTTAGCTTCTGAGATCAGATAAGATCAGGCCGCACATAAATATAATAAGCACTGCACTTTATTTCAACTGCTTTTTAAACTGGTCTACATTTGAAATCCACTCATGAACACAACTACAAAATGTTTAGACAATACACACTTTCGCACACTTGTAGGTTAAAGGTTACCTTTATACACTTGATACATTCAGCGCACCTTTACTGTATGTGTAAATTCCAAATATGAAAGAAATTTAACATACTGATAACCTGCCTTCAAATTATTGTTATTTTTAAATTTTAACTATTTTACCATTCTTATTCTTATTTTTATTTTTATGATTATTATTATTAGGGTGAGTCAAAAACTATTCACACTCTGCCTGTAAAATATATATATGTATTTTAATTAACTTAATTTAATTAAATTTTTCCGATATAATCTCTTTGATTTTCAATACACTTTGTTCATCTGTCAACAAGCTTTCGGATTCCCTCATTGAAAACTGTTTTGGGCTGAGATGTGAGCCACGAATGCACCGTCATCACTTCTTCATCAGACATGAATCTTCAACCTAGTAGGGCTGCTTTCAGGAACCCAAACAGGTGAAAGTCTGATGGATCAAGATCAAGACTTGGATTGCAGTCCTCTGTGTTGAATTCGAAGTTTAGGCTTCACCTCTTTAATAACCATCTCACTGGAACAAGCACTGTTGATTTCTAATGATGGTCCACTACTGGCCCTTGAGAATCCGAGAAATCTGTAAGCATCAATTTTATATCTGATGGTTGACTTTTGAACTTTTTCTCTTGGTTGGTGTAAGGTATTATAATATTCCAGGTTCCTGAGAACAGACCCTTCACTGTGCTTCCTGACCCCTTATGTGATAACTACAGTATATCCTGTATTCAGACGAATATACTGTACATCCAAATGGCTTTTGTCCATTAGAACCCTTTTGTTTAACCAGGAGAACGCAAATATATTTCCTATCACATGTCTGTCTCCGGGACTCAGCAACGCTTTAAAAGTGCTCTCTTTGCTGAGAATAAACAGAGATCTTCAGACATCATGTGTCTGGACCGGTCCCGGATCGGGCCCGGACCGGTAAGTGTATCAAGGTGCGGCGGACACAACAAGCAATAACTCTTCTTCTTTTAATTCAGCTTAAAACTATTCTCCGACACTCCTTTTCTTCAATTCAGTCGGCAATTGAGGATGTTTCTGTTCCATACTCTGCCGTTTACTTTCAGGCTTGTCGTGATGAATCCATGTCTTATCACCAGAAATGATTCCCTTTAAGAAACTTTCACCTTCCTTAGAGGATCGGTCCACATTTTGTTTGCAGATATCCAAACACTTTCTCTATTCTACGCACAAAGTCTTGAATGTCATTCCTTGCTGCTGTTTGTAAGATTGGTCTTCCTAATTACAGTATGACTCTAAATGAACACAGTGGTAAGTGTGTAACCTAGTAAAGTATGCAATATCTACCTAAAAACCACGGATATATAGAACAGGACTTGCAGATAGGCAAGTTCACAAGGTTTTAAAGATACTAACTTGAATTGTGTCATTTCGTTTAGTGCATGATAAACTGATTAAAACGAGCAATGTTGTGAGCGGTACCTCTTCTGGCCCCAGCGGGCCGAGAACGAGTCCGCGTCTGTGGCATGCACTCTGACTTCAAGGGAGCTTCCTTCGCATTTCCACTTGCGTTCGTCTTCTGTGCTTCAATCAGCTTTATGAGCCTTTCTCTTTTTCCTGTAAATCCAGAGGAAAATACACATCAGGTACGATTATTTATTCTAGTAAACGACATTTTATCAGGAGAACTACAGTATTAAGAGAGAATGTCAAGGCAACAAGTTTAGGTAACAGCTGATCTGTTTACATTAATATTTACACACCAAGTAGAGAATGCTGAAGACTGGATGCCTGAGCATAGTATCGTCCGGTAAGTTCCTCCAGATGTGGTGTTAAACTCCGTTTATCCTGTGGGGAAAAATAACACAGTAAGTATAAAGTGTGTCAAATCATCTGATTGTTTTAATAAATGCAAGGTAATGTTTTATACAAGGGCCGATTTTTTGCTATAAACTTCATAAGTGATCAGTGAGGGACCACCTGGGGGCTCTCATTATTATTGAAAAAAGATATGCAAAAATGTACATGCAACCCAAAGTGAGTAATATTTTAGATTTTTTTTTTATTTCGTAATAAATATAAGTAAAAGGTCAAATCAATTGTTCAATGATTACCTTATTCATTCTTAATTTTGTACTTTTCATGAAAAAACACTGTAGTGTCACATTACTGTCTTTAATTTTTTTAGAACCCTTTTGTGGGGGTTTTATTTAAAAAAAAAATAAAAATTTTGCAATTTTACACAGTTTTACACTACCTTAGAACCGTATCTGGCCTGGTATTCTGTCCGTCGACTCTTGTCCACACTCATTGTGTCAGATGAGATCTGAAATGTTGTGACCAAATGATGTGCTGTTTTCTTCGCGGTACGAGGTGGATGGTAAACTTTAGGGATACTAAAGTTTTCTGTATATTCAGTCTTCCAATATGATTTGCTAAAAAAATATATAAAAATAAGAGTAAAAATAACAGAAATCATGTTAATATACAGTCATGCTCAAAAGTTACAGTAGTACTCCCACTTTTAATTTTATGGGTTTTTTTGTGTAAAGACATAATTTAAAAAATCATCTGATTGTAGCGGGTCTTAGCATTAGGCAAATAGAACATTTTTCACTGTGCCATTATTTAACAAAAATGAAACCAAAAAGAAAAAACAAGTGGGCAGCACCCCTTACTTCTTCCAGAGGATTTAAGAGGGTAAGTTGCAGCCAGATGGTGCTAATCATCAGTCCGTAATTAATTAATTATCACCAGGCATGCAGACTACTATATAAGAGCATGTAAAAATATTCAAGTCAATGACAGCACAATTAGTAGAAGACGGAAAAAGTACGGTTTGTTCAGAAAGGTTGCCAAGATAAAGCCTCTTCTGCCTAAAACGAACATGGAAGCACAACTGAGATTCATAAAATTGCATCTGAACAAATCACAAGACTTCTGTAACAATGTCCTATGGACAGATGAGACTAAAGTGCATTTGTTTAACCTTAATACACAGCCCCATGTTTGTGGAAAACCTGAGCACCCTGCAGTCATTGGGTCGACCATGAACTCCTCTGTATACCAGAGTATTCTAGAGGCAAATGTGAGTCCACATCTGTTCTACAGCTAAAGCTTGGTCGAAACTCGGTCATGCAACAGGACAATGATTTAAATCACACCAGTAAATCTACTCAGAATCTCAGAATGGCTGAATAATAAAATAATCAAGCTTTTCAAACGGCCTAGTCAAAGGCTAGACCTCAACCCAACTGAAATGCTGTGGCGGGACATTGACAGAGCTGTGCATATGTAAATTCCCAAAAAACTCAATGAACCGTAGCAATGTTGTAAAGAAGAAGGTCCAAAAAGTCCTCCACAACCATGTGAGAGATGTATAAAGTCATATAGGACATGATTACTTTGAGATATTGTTGCTAAAGGTGGATCCACAAGCCATTGATTCATGAGGTCCTTTGTACTGCACTTATGTTTTTTTTTTTCTTTTTAGTTTTTAAAAAAAAATAATAATAATGGCGCAGTAAAAAAAGTTATATGTTGTTGTTTGTCTGAGGTTGTATTTGCCAAATAGTAAGATCCGCCACGATCATCAGATGACTTTTATTATGTTTTAGTATGTTAACTTTTGAACATGACTGTAGGGATAAAGTATGCAAACATTAACACTAGATTGCCTGTAGATGAATGATTAATGACAAATACATGACTTAGTGATTTTTGAATAGTTACCATTGTGTTTCCATTTTGGACTGATGACCCTTTATTGTCTCTCCCTGGGCTGCCCACAACTCATTTCGTCCTTTAAGAAAGTAACCAAATAACACATAGAATTTACCAAAAACACATCCACATCCACATATTCTGTTCAAAATGAGCAGTGTTTTGAGCGATACCTCTTCTCGTGCCAGGGGCCGGTGCACGAGCTCGTGTCTGGGGGAGACATTCCGTCATTGCTGAGATAGATTCCTGAGAATTTCCAGAAATGTTAAACTTACGTACTTCAATTAGCTCCACCAGCTTTTCTGATTTAACTGTAAAACCGGAGAAAAATACACATCACGCAAGATTTTTCTTCCACACGCTGCTTTGTCTTAGCCCCTACAGTAAAATACTATCTCTTACGTTAATTTAGGTATTTACATACCAGGTACAGAATCTTGAAGATGGGATGACTGTGAATAGCGGCCTTGGGAAGATTTACCTCAGTGTGGCAGTAAGCGCTGATGTTCCTAAGAGGGAACAAAAACACAATAGATATAAAATCTAATGAATAATCTGATTATTTTATTCAAAGAATATTTATAGTAATGTGATACACCATTTCTTGCTATAAGCTGTTTAAGTGGTTGACTTAAGGCCGCTGAATCGTCTCTCATTATTATTATTAAGAATAGATGTGAAAAGCACACAATACAAATATTTGGCTTTATATAATATATGCATCACAAAGTCACAGAAAAGAACATAAAGTGCAATTAGATGATTAATGTAACTAATGTCATAAAGAAGAAGGAGGTAAAGTCTAGCACTATGAAGTACGAGGTAGTATAAAAAAGATTCGAGACTTGTTTTGTAACACGCCAACAGGTTGCAATACAAGGCTGCACACACAGTCACAGGGAGCACCGACCTTCATAAGTCAGTGTGCCAAAAGACCATGTGCGTTATCACGTCTGCTATTTCATCATAAACAGCAAGTTAGAACAAAGAGTGAATGTGAAATTTTGCAATTCTGATCTGCCACAGAGACTTTTGAAATGATTCAGCAAGTTTTAGCAATGAGTCATTCAAGGTGTTTTGCTTCAAGTGCGAAAAAACATTACTTTTCACAGTTTTCACAGTGGAAGAGCCCATCATCTTCAAAACCAAAAAAGGCTAGGCAGGCCCAAGTGCATGCTCATCGTTTTTGTCGACATTTGCGACATTGTGCATAGAGATTTTGCCCCCAGACGCCAGACTGCCAATAGGGAATTTTACTGCCAGGTTTTAAGACATCTGACAGAGAACAAAAGTGACTGGATCTGTGGCACGCGAATCTCTGAACCTTTTACCCCTTTGTATTTGTATATGTCAAGTTTTAAAATCAGCACAAACAAAGCCAGAAGTAAAGGCAAAAACAGCGAATAAATATAAAAAAATGTTTTAAATAAGCTTCTTTCTTTTAGGAAGAAATTAACATTCCATCAGTGTTCAGAAAAATGCAAATTTTAGGGATGAGAATCATCAGTCACCACCTGATATGATATTATCACGTTACCTACTGTATGTAGTTGCAGATTCAATTTGATTAATATCGCGATTCTTTTAATATAACAATTTTATAAATATTCTGATTTTATATTATTTCTTCTTTAGCTTCTATTACAATTTTAAGATCTTGAACCTTTAAAAAGAAAGCTGTCACAGCTTAAAAGTTAAATACCTTAGCTTTATTGACCAGCTTCACAACTGAATTGAACATAATTAAATGTAGCCTGTTCCTTATAGCATTAGTTTTCTCCTTTAAAAACCAAGTGCAGCATTTAAACAATACAAACTAACTTCAAAGACAAGAGTGTAACATTTAACTTCAAACGAAATGAAACAAAATGTAACATTGTTACTTGGCAGAATGTTTCTCTGTCATCTACAATAACTATTACTTCTAAACAAACTTATCATATAATTCGCTCTTATCAAACGGGATGACAGTGTGTGTAAGTAGTTCAGAGTGTACTACCTGTAGGATTGCACGGAAACGGTGATGTTTTACCGCCTCAAATGCCGCCAAAGTCTTGAGCGCGTGTTGAGCATTTGTGAGTCACTGGCTGATCGACCGGTGCATCTCTATTATAAATGTAATAAATCGATTTTTCCGTCAATGTGGTAATACAGGAATTGTTTTTAATCGCTAATATATCATATAATCATATAATAACCATTATTATTAACAATACTGAGGGTTTTAGTACTTTTGCAGTGAGTGAGACACATAATTAGGTTATTTAGATCAGTTTTATCACAAATAATATTATTCAAATAAATTTAAAAAAGAACAGATTCAATATTATCAGAATAATAATTAGATTAATAAACTAATAAATGTTTAGATATAGTAACATAACATCATAATTAACTTAGGAGCCTGATCCAACCTAGTTCAGTTTTACTATTTATCCAAAGAGTGATATTATCTATTTATCAAGTAATAAATCAATATTGATAGCAATTATTATCAAGCTTTATACTCGTTTTTCCCCCCTATATCCCTGGCTGAACAGCAGTCTACGTGGTATTCATGGCCTTGTACAGGCATCCAGTCAAACATTTAAACCTATACCCTCACCGACGTGGACGAAAATACGTGAAAATCGCGCCATTCCATTTTGTAATATAAGACAATATAAGTGATCAGGTGACAGCTCTGTGTCCGAGTTATAAACATTTGTAAAAACACATACTTAATCAAAATATATAACTTTAAATGTTCACTAGTCGACATGTACAACTGTACCTTCATTGTATTAACAGTTTGACCCACTTCATCTGTAAATCTGTTAATCCAGATCAAGGTAAACAGAATTAATGTGTTAAGTTATTGATCATCTATTGCAACGTTACTGACGTCACTCGTCACTGACGCAACAAACGACGACATCCGATATCTAGAGTCGGGCGCGCGCACGTGTGTCTTTATATATATATATATATATATATATACACACATACACTTTTGGTATTTACATTTAGACAAGATCGATATGAGGTTAATGGTGGCGGCGTTTTTTTTTTTTTTTTTTTACATTACATCCCGCGCTTACAGCTTTTTTCTTTTTCTTTTCAAAAGTGCGTTCGGCACACCCTGGTGGCCCGTGACGGTACTGCAGCTGAGCCGCGAGTGGTCGTTTATGTATATAAAATAAATACATATTTTAATTAATTTTTTCTTTTCATATGTTTGTGATTAATTGTTTACATTAAATATGTTTTTTTTTTAAACTAATACAACCACTAAAATAAAACTGGGATTATGCGATTTTTTTTTCCATAAACAATATGTAAGATAAAGTCAAGTCAAATTTATTCATAAAGCACATTCAAACATTATACAGATAGCCAAAATGCTGTACAATCCTGAAATAGCTGCAAGCATGGTAAGAGACCATATGTGTAAAGATGATGATAATAATAATAATAAGAAGAAGAAGCAAACAAAAATAAAATAAAATCAATACGAAGTTTGCACTTCTTCAAAGTGCATACTTCAAAGTGCATAAAATAAGCACATTATAATTTACTGTACATAATCCAGTATGTGTCATAATCCGGTATATTCATGCTTACCTGTTCATGATTACATAATGGGACCAGTCCAAAGGTTTAAGGAATTCTAACTATTCTAACTATTCTATCAATTAACAACCTGTGTACAGTATGTTGTGCAAAATGTAGGTGGACAATTTGCAGACAGTGTGCAATGAATGAATCATTTCAGTAACATTTTTGGCAAGTTGCTTACTGGTTGAATAAGAATAGACAGTGGGCCAGGTTTGACATAAGTGCTCTAAAGTGTGGTGGCTTAGACAAAATATCAGATTTTCCGGCCATCATGAGCGCATGTAAGAGAGCTGATATCTGTCTTTTCCTACTGCTCGGTCTGAGCCAGATGCCACTATGCGTGAAAGCAGGGAAGATCCTGGTTTGGCCAACTGATTTTAGTCACTGGATCAACGTTAAGGTCATCGTAGATGAACTGATAGCAAGAGGACACAATGTGACAGTCCAGGATAAATGAAGTACCATATGACAACATGTATCAGGCATTCTGAAGATAAAGGAGGTTGTTGACAAAGTTACAGAGCTGAATCTGATTATGTGCAAGGAGCTATTTGTACGTGAAGATCTGCTGGAGAAGTGGAGAAAAGAACAATTTGATGTTTTTCTGACAGACACCATGTATACATGAGACCACTTCCTGGTCTGAAACTGAACCTGCCACTTCTCATCAGTGTGAGGTATAGTTTTGGGTATTCTGTGGAGCGTCTCTGTGGGATGCCTCTTATGTTCCATCAGTCAGCCTGGGTTTTACAAGTCAGATGGATTTCACACAGAGGATGAAAAACATACTGTATAATCTCTTTCAGGATTTTATTTTCACATTTTACACAGCACCAAAGTGGGATCATTTGTATAAGGATATTATCGGTAGGTGAAGAAACCATTCCTTCTTTTTTGTCATTTTATGATTTATTCAAATGGTTAGAAAACTTCATAAAATTGAAATAAGTTCCTTAAAAATGTGTGTGTGTGATCACAGTGAGATTTTTAGCACTAATTCTTTTAATTTAATAACTTCACAGGCTGATAAAGGTCCTTGAGCATAAATATATGTTTTCACGACAATTAACATGAATAACTGTAAATGAAAAGGGAAGAGGGTTTTTAATTGTAGGAATTCTGTTCATAATAACATCATAATTTTCTAAATTCTGATTTGATTTTATACAGAATAATCCTTTCAAGCATTCATTTACAGTAGCTTTAATGATAATCCATTATCAAGTCATAAGTCTATAATCAGGTAGCATAAACTCTAATTACACAGTAGACTGTTTGTAGGACGTTTGTTTTTTTTATGTTGTTAGTAATAAAGGTGTAGGCTGTAGTACGTGACATCAACCATCATAAATCTTTGAGCCATTCGATTAAAACATCTCTCATTTTTCAAGGGTATCTTTATGTGATTTATGTAATATAATCTATAAAGCAATTTATTGTTTTTCTGCATAATCAAAAGTCCTGGTTTGAATTGAACGGCCCTTTTATAAAAAAAATAATAAAATACAGTGGAAAAAAATTACAGAAATCTCCACTGTGTCAATGATTACATGGTTTTAAATGTGATTTTTGTGGCATGTCTGCCATGCAAGTATTTAAAGTGTATATTTTTCTGTAGAAATTATATATTATTATATTGTAATATATTTTATTATTTATAGCATGTTAGAAAAAATGCAACTTATGACCAGACAGCTGTTACACAGGCCAAAAGTTTTGAGAATGACACAAATATTAACTGCTGCTTCAGTGTTTTTAGATCTTTTTGTCAGATGTTACTGGTATACTGAAGTATAATTCAAGCATTTCATACTGAAAGTGTCAAAGACTTTTATTGACAGTTTCATTTTTATTTAAAGTTATGCAAAGATTTAATATTTGCATTGTTGACTCTTCTTTTTCAGGACCGCTGCGATACACCCTGGCATGCTATCAATCAACTTCTTGTTCACATACTGACTGATGGCAGCCAGTTTTTACATACAGTAATCATGCTTATAATGCTTAAAACTATATATTTTTTCAAAAATATACCAAAAATGAATTGAAAAACAAAGTTTAAATAAGTATGCTTTGGACATTAGACAAACCTTTCACTTAAAGTATATTTTCCAATAATATATTTTTGGAAAGTGTACTATAATACAATTATTTTGAAGTATGTTTAAAGTTTAATTCCGAAATTTGGTAAAAGCCTAATGTTAGTATACTTTTTATATATGAATTGATGGTACAACTTTTTGTTAGTATATTTGCAATGTACTATTGAAAATTTCAATATATTTGTAATACACTAAAGTGTATTTTTTTTTCATTGGGGTTGACACTTACAGTATGAAATGCTTGTATGTAATTATACTTCAGTATACCATAGTAACATGTGACAAAAAAAAATAAATCTAAAAACACTGAAGCAGTAGACTTCAGTGAAAAGTAATATTTGTGTCATTCTCAAAACATTTGAACATGGCTATAGAAAAATCATTCAACACTAGAGATTGTGAAAATTATCCTGGTTTGTTATTGATGCGAGTTGAAGTTTTACTGTTACAGTCACCATTGTGATTCTACAGTACTGACTGTTTAACAGGACAGGTCAGTGAGCATACACTTAAACTTGTTATTCTACTGTCTGATGTCAAGGGGGTCTGCTGGTTCAGAGTCCAACTTAGTATGGTTAGACTGTGGCATTTTTAAAAAAAATCTTAAATAGAAAATCTTGTTAAAATGTATTCAAATGATAACATACAAAGTTGCTGTTTAATGAGTTTATGCGAATGATTGCTTTGAAGTTCCAACCTTCCTAGTATGTTTTAAGTTAACCATTCAAAATACAGTTAATTAATACAGTTCATTCCAATGTGCCAAATCTCAACCAAGCCCCTTTTATCTCTAAAAAAAAAAAAAAAAAACAGAGAGAAATAAATTTTTTTTATCAGTGTAACTATCTTGTTGATGTGTATTTTTGTATAGAGTAGCTTATAAGTAGAAGCAAGTGTGAATTAATGTGAATTATAAACAAACATGAAATATACAAAAGAAAATACAGAGGGAAAAATTACAGAAATCTCCACCGTGTCAATGATTACATGTTTTTAAATGGCATGTCTGCCGTGCAAGTATTTAAAGTGTATATTTTTTCTATAGACATGACATATTAGACATATTAGACATATTATATATGTTATAGACATATTAACATATTAGAGAAAATGCATCCTATAACCAGACAGCTGTTACCCATCCCTGGCCAAAAGCTTTGAGATAGACACAGATATTAACTGCTGCTTCAGTGTTTTTAGATTTCTTTTGTCAGATGTTACTATGGACAAAGGATTTTTTTGATCTAATAGGTATAAGTTTATGCAAAGATTCAATACTTGTAATGTTGACCCTTTTTTTTAAACCCTCTGCAATACACCCTGGCATGCTGTCAATCAACTTCTTGCTCACATCCTGACTGATGGCAGCCCCTTTTTGCATAATCATGCTTATAATGCTTAAAACTCCAAGCACTGATTTAGCAGGAATGAACTTCTATCATTCAGGATGCGGGGCAGAAGTTGATTAACAGAATGCCTGGGCAAATTGCAGAGATCTTAAAAAATAAGGGTCAAGTTAACCATTTATAAAGTATGAGATTAACACAGTTCAGTCCAATGTGCAAAATCTCACCAAGGTAACGGAGTTGCTTAAAAGTTTTATCAGTGTAAATATCTTTTTTATGTGCTTTTTTTTTGTAAGTTTTTTTTGGTTACAAAATCTCATAGTGATCTGGTCTAATAGACAGTTGTATAGAGTATCTTATAAGTAGCTTATAAGTAGAAGTGAGTGTGAATAACTAATGTGGATTGAGAAATAATATGGTAATGAAGCACCGCCCTTCTTACCAAGTGACACTGTTAAGTGCATCCAACCCCTAGTTTGGTATAAAGTTCAATGTAACATGGTCCTTATTTGCCCTTTATCATCTACTTCTGAAAAGGGATATTTATTCATTTCTGGTCTCTTACAAGTCTGATCATCACTGTCTCTCTATTTGAAGTTGAGTGTGTTACTTGTGAAGTCTCATCATCCTGTCGTCATGCGTGCATCCGAGAAAGCTGCTTCTTCCTTTCTCCTCCTGCTCTGTCTGAACCAGACTCTACAGTATGTAACAGCAGGGAAGGTCCTCGCCTGGACAGGGGAATTCAGCCACTGGCTTA
>JAQMYG010000017.1:4454769-4473263 GCA_030014215.1 Clariallabes teugelsi
CCCCCCCCCCCCCCCGGGCGGGTAAGGAACCGCATCTGGGGAGGGGGAAAGCCCTCGTGAGACACACGTGGGTTCCGTGGCAGTGAAGCTACAGCAGCAGCAGCAGCAGCATGGCCAGTTTGGGCTACGAAGGTTGTAATTTCTTCAGACAGAGGCTGGTATTGTCCACGCTCAGCGGGAAAAGGGTGAAAATACGGAACATACGAGCCAGGGATGACAACCCGGGACTTCGAGGTGGGTTTAACGCGCGAGCGGAGCGCCGTTTGTGCTGTGACGTCGTAGGAAAATGTGCAGCGCGTGTTTGCTAGCTGTTAGCCGTTAGCATTGCGTAAACACCAGAAGTGCAGGAGCAGCGTGATCAAACTAATCAGCAGTAATGTTTCTCAGCAATATGTTGACCAAAAAACAACATACCAGTCGTAATAATTATTAAACTTGAACCATTTTACTTATTTTCTTGTGTTCGTCTAAGGGGTGTGCAAACTTTTGCACCCAACTCTGCCAGAAACTTGTGCATAACAGATTGCAGAGTTAATATCGTTTTGTACTAAATGCAACAAAAAAACATTCATACTTTTTTTTTTTCTGAATTAGTTTTATCTACCATAACTTGCCTATGCTTAAATATTTGTTAACTTGACATAAGACATAACTTGTCTTTTGAATATCTTGGACATGACTACAGTGCCAGAGTTGAGTGCACACCTTTAGGACAAACACAAGGAAATTATTGCATGGGGGGAATGCTCACATGCATGATAAGTTATATTAATTATTATAAAAAAATTTCCATGTTGATTTTTATGTTCTTTTTAACCTAGAAGGCAGGGGTGTGCAAACTTTTGCACTGGTCTAATTAGAACTAATGCAAGCTTTTATACTGCATTTTCTGCCTGGATCAGTTGTCATATTGATGGTCTCATTTTGTCCCATGTTTTGCACTGCGCTGTGGACAGGTTGCTTAATATGACAACAAATAATACGACTTGTGATGTCGTATAAATTCGTCCTACCCATCAGTCTGTCCGACCCACGCTTACCACACATGTGTATCCCAAAAATACATGTTTTGCTGCTTTAGCGACCCGCCCATAAGTCCATGGTACAACACCCAGCGACTTGTTGGTTTATGTCAAGCATTTAACTTTTTAATTGTTTGTGTGTTTTATTGCACATTTTATTTGCACAGTTAACTTAATATAGAACTAGTAGAAATGTTATTAAATCAAAGTGTCTAAGTGCTACCAGCGGTAAAGCTAGAGTTCAATTATGAATCACAATTTTTCATGTATCGCTACATTGACTCAAAATTCAATAAATAAAAATGTATTGTGTTTATACTGGAGATGAACCGGTTGATTGGTCGCTGGCCAGTATTGGGTGGTTTTTAGTTTGATTGACCATGACCGATCAGCCTCAGATATAACCGATTCTGTACTGAGCTCAGAAGTTTCCGAGTGGCACAACAGAAACGCATTTTTATGGCGTTACATTATAAAAATCGCATGCATCATAAGCCACCGATCTGCCTTTTTCTTGAAACTCTGTGAGCAAATTAGTCTCAAACCCACTCACTACACACGCTTGCACCAGTCTCAAAACACATTAAGCGCGAATTAGTTGAAAATTTCGTGCATTAAAAGTCACAAAGTGCTACCAGTCTGTCAGGAAATGCTACCTCCTACTAAAACGGAACTTTTTATTTATTTATTTTTCTTTTGCAGTGGTGCAACCATTCAAAACTATAAGTATAGGTAGCTAAACTATAGGTAGAAGATTTTGAAAAGTAGCATGGACTGATAAACGAACTATAATTCGTTTTATATTCATTTTAATATATTTTTGCTACTGGTAGGAAATTTTGACTGTGTAGGAAAAAATGATCAAAGATGGTCTTAATAAAGGTTTCTGTTTCTCCAGATTTTGAAGCGAGTTTTATCAGGCTTCTGGATAAAGTGACCAACGGCACCAGAATTGAAATCAACCAGACGGGTAAACCTGAACTTCACCAAGCCTTTGTGCCTACATACATACATACACACACACAAACACTTCTTTAGTCAGGTCTGTATTTGTGTTTTTAGTTGATAGAATTGGAACCTGGTGCAGTGTTTTGCTGTTGTAGCTCATCCTCTTGTAGATTTGATGCATTTTGCGATGCTTTTCTTCTCAAAATGGCAGTAAAAAGTAGTTGAGTTAACAGGAGTTATGCAATGTAAAGGATTTAACAAAGAACGTGTTTAAATTTGAACACGAAGACTTTTTGTAAATACTATTTTTTTTTTTTAGGTTTATTTTTTAAGCTTTGAGTGGTTTATATAATACCGCCACCTAGTGGCCTAGAGAATTGTACGGAAGATTGGCAGGGTTAAAAAAAAAAAAAGATTATTGCTTTGTACAAACTTTGACGTTTAAACAAACAACCCGAGTTTTAATATTTATGTATTTGTAGTAGTTTATTTATAATACTTTAAACTGTGTATATAAGAACTATAGCCGCTTGAATTAAAAAGATTAAAAATATCTAATCAGAACTTTTTAAACAAAGGCTACGTTCACATTACCAACATGAAATGAATCAATTTGAATTTTTTATCCTGATAAATCAGATTGATGTGATGTTTTTCAGATCAGATCCAAGACACTTTCATATGTGGTTCTAGATTGGACACATTATATAATATGCGATCATGTGACTTGAATGAGAACTGGGAGATCAGAATTTATGTGACATGCGCATGCACTTGTAATGTGAACGTAGCCAAGGTAAATCTCAATGCTCAAAAAAATCTGAATCAAATGGACACGTAGATTTGGAGCTCTGAAGCTAACATAACCTTCTAATCAGCTTAGTGAAAGTAAAGTTGCAAGACTTTTACCTTTGCTTGTGTCCTCCACACAGGAACGGTGTTGTTTTACCAGCCTGGGCTGCTGTACGGCGGCTCTGTGGAGCACGAGTGTAACGTTCAGCGCTCGATAGGTTACTACCTGGAGGCGCTCATCATGCTGGCACCATTCATGAAGAATTCCCTCAAAGCCGTCTTAAAGGGCGTCACGAACGACCCGACGGACCCTTCGGTAAGTAACCGTGACTACGATTGAATAAAAGTAACGGTTATGATTCTGCAGAATATTGACAAATTGTTGTTGTTTTTGTAGGTGGACTTGCTGAAAGCGACTGCTGTTCCCCTGATGAAGAAGTTTGGTATTGATGGAGAGGGTCTGGAAATAAAGGTACGGGCCTGGTTTGTGTTTTAGATAGAATGAATCTTTTAGATTTTTGCCGAACCTAAAGCTTCATTGGCGTTTTCTGGAGTATTACGAGGTCTTGAACAAAATGTTGCCTTTATAATTTACTTATTTTAATTAATTACTTAAAAAAAAAAAACTTGGATCAGTTTTTTTCCCTCAAGATTTTAGTCGTAGCCAATTCCTACCCGCCAAATACCAATCAGGGAGGGTGAAGGCTATTATGTGTTTCTTCTGAGACATGTGACACCAGCCAACCGCATCTTTTCTAACTGCTTCTGAGAGAGCTCGGCCAATCAGCCATCATCTCACTAGGCTCCCGGCCGGCTGCAGGAGGATACAGCATCACCCAGGATTCGAACTTGTGAGCTGTGCCGCTCAGGGATTAGGTTTTAAAAAATTTTGTCTTTTCATTGAAGTGGGATTTGGATAACTTGAGGGTCAAGTTTAGACTACCTTTAAAACATTCTCTAGTGCAAGAGGGCGAAATTGCAAGATAACCTCAAATACCCGATGGATGTGTGTACAGTAAGTACAAGCGAAATGGAGCTAAATGGCACCTGGTTTATAATAATTCAATAGCAATTTATTATTTATCAATTAGAAGGCGTGCAATGATCTTGCTTTAGTTGTGTTGTGTTGAGAATCCACCGGTTTTCTTAATATTAAAGTTATGGTAAATGCATAAAAAACTGAATTTCTAATGTGGCATGTTCCCTCCATGGAAGGTGAGTTTGTTTCTGGTAGAGACTTTAAATTCTTTCAAGAGAGCTTAAAAATAAATGGTATTTTCAAACACAGCATTAAAATTAATCCAGAATTTTATTATTATTGTTATTTGCTCAACTTTTTCTAGACCAAGATTTCTCTCTAAAGGAAGACATTTTGTGCTACTTTAATGCCAATAAAACTAAGGTCTTCCTTTCATCCACTTTAAGTTGTTTTTGTATCACTTAAAGTCAGGTCTTAACTCCTGCAATGAAACGCGTTATAAGGTGTGGCAGCCTGCATGATGATGATGATGATGGTGCACTCCGTGTAATTAAAAAGCTTCACACATTTGTTTAGTTTTCCCCTCAGGATTAGAGAGATGCAAAACTTTAAGGTGGGGTTGTCTGGTTACCGTCTTTGTACCGTTCCCATGTACTTTTTTTAATGATTTTTTTTTTTTTGTATTTCATGTGATCTTTCGTCTGTTTACGTGCCCTGTGTATAGTGGTTAACGTCCTTGTTTCCTCAGGTGGTCAGGAGAGGCATGGCGCCTGGAGGAGGAGGCGAAGTGCATTTTTCCTGTCCTGTACGACGGACCATCAGACCTGTGCAGCTCACCGATCCGGGCAAAATCAAAAGAATCAGAGGAACAGCGTATCCTTGATGTTTAAATTTGATTCCCTGGAGCAGATCTGGTTTAGACACAAGGTTCTCGATGTGCGAACTTAATACCAGGTTGTGATTATATCAGGTTGAAGATTATGATCTCGCTTGGCATAAGGGCTGAATTGGAAAATCGAAATCGTTTAATGCGTCATGGCTTCATTTAAGCTGAAATGATTATCATTTGTTGGATTAAGTGAACGATTATATTTGGAGATCAGTTTTTGCATTCTTCCGTTTTTGTTCCGTTTTTGTCTTGTTCAGACAAACTGTATCGTCGATAACATTCGATTCGAACCCTTGACCAGTACACATCAGATTCTCGGTGCGTGTGTCTCCTCAGATGGCCAACAGGATCGTCGACTCAGCCCGCAGCGTTCTAAACAAATTTATTCCAGATATTTACATCTACACCGACCACATGAAAGGGGCCAGTTCGGGGAAGTAAGCATGCTTATGTTTTTCTTTTTTTTTCACCACTAGAGGGCGAAGACTAAACTGTAATTCAGAAGTGTCAGTATGTTTAACTGACTGAATTTCTTAAACAAATTTTTTTTTTAATTTGACTATAGTGCTCAGAATAGGAATGTCCCCAAACTAATCGTTTCTCAGAAACAGCCACAAACCAGGATTTACGCACAAAAGTCAGCAAAAATTGGTTTTATGCAAATGCAAAACACACACCTTCCTCAGTAAAATCCTGTTTGTTTTTTTTTGTTTTTCATTTTTCATTGTACAAAATTCAAATCATCCCCAAAAAATGTTTGATATTATGCAAAGATAACCCGAGTAAATACAAAATGGAGGTATTAAATGTGTGGGGGATGTCCAAACTTGCCTGTCCCTCTGTGGAAAAGTAATTGCCCCCTAAACCCCGGCAGCAACAACTGCAAGTCTTTGCGATAAATGACACAGAGTCTTTTACATCGCTGTGGAGGAATTTTGGTCCGCTCTTCCATGCAGAATTGTTTTATTTCAGCCACAGTGGAGGGTTTACAAGCATGAACGGCCGGTTTAAGGATCTCAATCGGATTTAAGCCCAGGCGTTGCCTAGGACACTCCAAAACCAAAAATATTTTTTCTAAGCCATTCAGAGTTTGGGGATTGCTGGTGTGTTTGGGGTCGTCGTCCTGCTGTATAACCCAAGTGCGTTTGAGCTTGAGGTCACAAACTGATGGCCGGACATTCTCCTTCAGGATTTTCTTATAATCAAAAAAAGAAAAGCCTCAGACCATCACACTTAGACCGTCGTGTCTGACTGTTGGTATGGTGCTTTCTTTTATAAAATGCTATTAGTTTTACGGCGGATGTTACAGGACAGGACGCACACCTTCCTAAAAGTTTCCGCGTAAGTACACAGAATATTTCCACAAAAGTCTTGGGGATAATCGAGATTTTTTTGAAAACAAATTCAAATGCGGCCAGCTTTTTTAATTATTATTTAATGAAATCACTTAAATCTACATTTTGTATTTACTCGGGTCATATTTGTGCAAGATGATCTGATCTTTTGTGACAAATTTGCTAAAAAATAAAATAAAAAAATCAGGAAAAACTATTTCACAGCGCTGTACAGTATGTGCTCACTACGTAGGCAAGAACGGTGCTGTAGCAACCCATATAACGCAAGATCGTTCTCCATGTACATTTAATACTACTTTTAAGACAATTTTCTGTTTGTTAGATGCTTAGAGGCTCATTGATTACTTAAACAGACATTTTTACCTTTTTGTCTGTGGTTACTTGAACCTAAAAAGACATACATTAACTTATCCATCACTTTAATGTTTAAACCGTTCTTTTCTGTTATTGTAACATCCAGGTCTCCGGGTTTTGGCTTGACTCTGGTGGCAGAAACGGTAAACGGGACTTTTCTGAGCGCAGAGATGACATCGACGCCACAGGGAGGAGAACCGGTACTTCCCGAGGAAATGGGCAAGAAGTGTGCCAAACTTCTGCTGGAAGAGGTGTACAGGGTGGGTTCTGGTGCTGACACTGCGTCTGACTACGGACCTGGTATCACTTATTCTAGGTTAAGCTTTAGTTTAGATGAAGTCGTTCGGGTCTGGTCAATGTAATTTGAGAATTTTATTTATTATTGTATTTTTTTTAAAACAAGGAGTTAAATATGGGAATGAATTGGGCGTATTGGGAAAGCGTATTCTCAGAAAGCATCACCAAATCAACGATTGCATGCACTTTAAAAAATAAATAAATAAAAATAAGGTAATATGGTGAGGCTACTGTGCGAGTTCATAGCAAGGACAGATCTGGACAGAGCAACAGACGTGCTTTCATGAGGCTCTGCTTTTTCATACTATACACAGGAAGTGTTAATCTGTGTCACACACCCTCACGACCATGTGAGTCGGGTTAGAGACATGAATCTGGTGCTGTCTTCAACCCAAAGTCCCCCCCCCCCCCCTTTACTTATTCAGTTATACTTTTTTTTTTTTTTTGAAGGAAAAGAGAAACATTTCTACAAAATGTTGTGCTTAAGCAGCTTCTCATTGGTTGAACACAGAGACGCGGGTAATGGCGCGAGGCAGCCACTGACAAAAAAAAAAAGTTAATATTTAAAAATCACGGTATCTCTGGCACGCTCCGGGACCACCAGTCTCTTCAGCCTGTGTGTGAGTGACTACGTGTGTGTGTTTGCTTTGTGGTTAATCAGTGCCCAACGGTTAGTCCTTGTAGTAAACAGCTTTTGGACAAACACACACACGGAGACGCGCACTTGGGTCTTTAACGGAACAGCTCGTATCAATTAGGAGGTTTGAAGTAAGTCTTTATCTTTTTTTTCTTTCTTTCTTTTTGCTTGTGAGCTGAATGTCTGAATGGAGGCGTTTGTGTAAGATTTGCACTACAATTGTTGTTGATTAAAATTTAGTCTGCTTTCTAATGATCGCTTTAAAGGTGTTTCTTTTCCGTTTTCTTCTTTTTATGTACAATTAAGGATTTTGTCACTAGTTTTACAGGAAGAATTTAATATATCAATGACGTTCAAATCAAACTGGGACTTTTGATTGTACAGAGCACAGGAAAAAACTCCATTTATTTCTCTATATAATCCCCTGCTACACTAATGCAAAACTTATCCCAGTGTTTCATTAGGGCTTGGATACCATCAAGGTAAAAAAAATATTAATAATTCTCAGTACGCCTGCGTCACGTCTCATACACTAGCCTCCAAGGAACTCCTTTAAACATTCCAAACACATCACTTGGAGAGAGGGCAGGACTGTGTGGCCGATGTGGCAGTAACATGGAGGTCCTATATTGTGCAGATTCAGTTGGTGTGGTGGGCAGTATGAGGTTGTGCGTTGCTTCCTTTTTTGTGGGGGGAAAAAGTACAGAAAGTCAGAAATTTTTTTATTAATTGCTGTACAGGTTATTCGTTTTTCTTTCACACATGTGCTTGACTGTATATACTCTGCAGCATTACAGAACTCTGGGTCCCGTTCTCACCAGATTGAACACAACACCCTACGTCAGATGATGACAAATGAACTTTGAACCTTGAAATTAAAATCTCATATATATATAGTGAGCAGAGCAGAAGAAAAGAGAGCTTTTATTCTCTCCTAGTGCGAAATGGCACACTTGGGGTGAGCCGTTGTAAGGAAATGATCATCATCAGGGTGTGTTAAATACCTGCACTTTTTGTTTGAATCCTCTTTTTATTAACCTTGCCTTGTGTTCAGGGTTCAGAGCGATCAATTTTGATTAAATATGACACTTCATAAGCCCACTTATCCACCATAAATGTCTTTTAATGTCATAAATATCGTTCTAAAAAAATTCAACAAAAAAGAAGTTTGTAAAGATCACTTTTTTAGCATTCGATATTCAATATCATTGTTTATTGTTTAAAAAAAAGTTTTTAAAATTTTTTTATATTTTTGGAGGATGTGCCGAATGTTGTTTCGCCACTTTGTAAATGACGCAGGTTGATGTTTGTTCTTGTCATGTTTGTGAATGAGCTGGCAGTGTTTAAACCCCCTACACACACACACACACACACACACACACACACACACACACACGATTTGTGTGTAACTGCACTTATCTGCATCCTGTTTGTCTTTCCATTTTTACCGTTCAGGTTCAAATCTGATTCTGGCATGTTTCTGTCACTGAATTTGTATTATTAGATCTATTTTTTCACCTGAACCATTCAGACAGTCTCATGGCATTTTATACACAGAATTTACAACACAGCTTGTTGTGAAAGGCGACTTATTGAATTTGGGTGTCGCAGAATTCACTAAATTCTCTAAAACTCTCGCACAGAGACGTTTATGTAACGGCGGTTAAGAACGAATCTCGGGTGTAACTGTAGGAAGGAGGGATCTTGTAACTTAGAATCTTTGGGACTTTTCCACCGTCCTGTTTAGACGTGATTTGCTCTGGTGTGCCTCATCAGCATAACGCTGTGGTGTTATTGGATCTCAAACCCTAGATTATATACAGTGGCTGTATGAGTGTTGGCTGAAGTGAAACAGTCAGTAGGAAGGACTCCAGGTGCAGTGTGGTGCGGTCTACGTTTCCACTCATCGATTGCTGTAGGTAGTATATAGTAAGGTAACGTAACATTTTAATTTGCAAAGGTTTAATTTATCGACCTGAATATGAAGGAACATGTCTGTAATTTGATCATGGGACTTTTTATAAAAGAAAAGTGAACATGAAAAATGTATTTATGTGAATTTATAGAAAAAGTTTCGCATTGATGATCGCTCAATGAACAGAATCGTATTTTAACTGATCTCTGTTGAGAGGTCGAGAGCATTTAACGATAGGCTGTCAACCCAAAGAGCCAATTACAAAAATAAATAAATAAATAAATAAATAACATTTGTTATATGGATCAAATATATGCACTATTAATGTATGTAGTTTTAAGACCTAGGATACAAAATAAGAGAATTTTTTTGGCTATAGAGCTAATATAAAGTGTCTTATTCTTATTATTTTAATATTAAATGATTTCAGGATGTTTCTTCCGCAAAGTTTTCCACTGATGCAGTCGGTTTTTGAGGGCGTAAGCTCGAGTCAACAATGAATCCTCAGATTGAATCAGTTACGTGCAGATACTCAGACTGAAAATCTAACTTCTGGACACGTAAAGAGTCACGGCTGGATGAGTCGCTGTGGCCCGAGTCATCTCCAAAACATCTAGGCAGCGGCAATTGCTAACAAACAAGGTCACGGGTTTCTCTCATGGGCGTGCACTGTCTGGCTTTCTGATACAAGACAATGGTAACCGGAATGGATACACTTTGCTGTAATTTATACAAAAAAAAACATGGATTTTCTTGCATTGGTGAGCACAGTTACTAAGGAACCATTGCTTCACTCGGGTAAGAACTCAAAGTTGGTAGAATTTATATTTTACACAACTGGTTTGGGAAGCTCACTTTAGTGAACCCATGAGTGTTGTTGGTTTAAGCCATCATACTTAATTTGAGTGATGTGACAAGATTGAAAAAAAAAAAATGTATTTTTGACTTTTTTTTTTGACTTTTTTTTTTTATTTTTTTAGTTTAGATGTTTTTCTACGTCACTGGTTATGCTATGATTAGAATATGTGAGCCAGTCTGTGAAAACTTTGCTACAGTTTTACGATTCACGATTTTCTACATAAAACCAATCTACATATGATTTTATGTAGAAAATCGTAATTTGATCATGGGACTTTAAAAAACAATAAAAATTGGGTTTCACATGTATATTTGCCGTAGGGTGTTTTTCGTACTGAAATGACTGCTGTTTAAAACCAACATGTCGTCTTTTCCAGGGTGGCTGCGTGGATTCGACCAATCAGAGCTTGGCGCTCTTGTACATGACGCTCGGTCAGCAAGACGTGTCCAAAACTCTTCTAGGTCCCCTTTCTCCATACACGTAAGTCTTTTTTTTTTTTTCTCTCTCTGATCGTTTCTTTTCCTTTAGATGAATGACATGAACGCCTCGTCAACTTGTCAAAGGCGGGCATGGCTTAAACGTCACCTTCTTTAAAAAAAAAAATAATAATAATAATCAAGCTTGAACATCACCTTCTCTATCTAAAATCAATCACCTGAAGGTCCCTATCAGCCTTTGCCCACCGAACTGTATCAGTATCAGTACAATTGCAAACTTACCAGATAAAAAAAAATTCACTTGTTGTACAGAAATGCTTTTGAACATTTGGACTAAACTGAAAAATATGATTGAATAAAAAGGAGGGAAAAAAAAAAAAAACCTTCTGCCTCGTGCCCAGTCTTTGTGGAACAGGCTACAGATCCACAGTAAACTTGGCCGGGATCTAAAGCGATTGCTGGAAATGTAATTGTACCTCTTACTTATAAATTTGGGCACAGTGTCAAGGTGAACCGCCTTGCTCTTGTACAGTAGCTTATAATGATTTGCAAATTTTTTAGGTTTACTGTAACTCATTTGTCTGGTGAAGTCCCCCCCCCCTCTCTCCCGAGCATCAGGTTTCCCCTCAGCTTCCTGCAGACTGTGAACTGTCCATTTTCAGTTATCATGGTACCGGTGCTGTGTGCAAATCAAGTACAGTACTATGATAACTGAAGATTGGCAGTGCCAACACAATGCTTCCTGTTCCAGCGAGTGAGATCCTCGTGAATAACTTCAAGCTGCTCCTGTGTCCTTTTTTCTTATTTTTATTTTTATTTGTAACTTTGACTTGCATAAAACACGTTCAAGCTGTCGTAGCTAGGTAAATAAATAAGCTGCGTAGCACTCTGCGACTTTAAGTCCAACGTTCGTGCCCTCGTCTTCGCTGGTACCACATTGGATGGTAAGTGAGACTCGAAAAGCTACAACTTATGTTCCTCTGTGACATCACCTAAGCGCCTAACTGCTGACTTCAGCGATAACAAAAGCTCATCCAAGCTGTTAGACACGCAACAAATATTTCAACATTTGAATGTATTTTAGATTGGACATTACCTTTATAGTGTCCATTTCAAAAGGTTACTAAAGTGCACCAGTTAGAATGTGAGGAACTTTGTTCCTGTTGTTGTTCGTTCTTTACTTCTCTATCCCCAACCAGATTCACTATCTCGTGTGTTTTGGGTTGTATTTTTCCTTCCATGTCCCCCCGTGTTGAGCACACAGTGTCTCAGGTCATGGTCATTCCTGACGCAGAGAGCTCAGCCTGGTCAAACGATCACTCTGCCTAATTCATGACGACGTGTCTCTCACGTGTAACATGGGACCGAGAAACGGTGACACTTTTACGCTTTTTATTTTGTGTTGAAAAGTGTGTAGAGATAATGTGATGCAAATAAAAATGTAGTGCTTTGGCTGGGGTGCATGGAGAGATTTATCACTAGTTTAATTGAAAATTAATTGCCATTCTAAACTGAGCGGTGTGTATAAATATTTAATTTAAACCACATTGAAAACCAGTATGCAAGGAGCGAGATATCGAGTCGACGCTACCAGGAGTTCAGTGGAGCTGCTTAGCACTTCATATTACACATTACATGATGTTCAGAAACAACAAAGCTCTGGTCGACATGAAATGCAGACATTATTCATTATTATTATGTCTTCCCTCATCTTGTAATATTATAAAAGTGCCACCATGTGGGGGAAAACCTGCACAAGTAATATTCTCACTGAAGGTCTGAATAGTTTTAGATGCTAGTTTCAGAAGATCCCACGTCGTCCTCTCAGTCAATCAAAGGCTGAGTTCAAGGACTAGACAAAATCAAGTCAAAATAGAGTCTTAAAGGTTTTATTTTTTTAAGTCTGGCTTAAATCAAAGTTGAGGTGCTTTACTTAGCCGTATACTATGATATAGTACTGACTGCATCGTGACTGTTCCTTTAGCCATACGTCGTCTAGTTAAAAGTTAAATTTGTACCAAATAAATGTAACTTTGAAAGATACTAACGTGATTTATCTCAGTGGGACTGCAAATGCTCCCTAAATATATACATCATACAACGACCATAATATGATGAGTCCTGGAGCCTATCACAGGATACTTTGGGCACGAGGCGGCGTACACCCTGGACAGGGTGCCAGTTCATTGCGGAGCGCGCGCACACACACTATGGGCAGTTTGAAAATGCCAATTAGCCTAAAGTTCATGTCTTTGGACTGTGGGAGGAAACCGGAGCACCGGATGAAACTCACAAAGCATGGGAAGAACGTGCAAACTCCACGCACAGAACCGAGGTGTGAATCCTGGAGGCCGAGTCTACAATGCTAACCATTGCGTCACCCTGATTTAAGACCATTGTGCCTTTGAGACGGCTGAGGCCTAGTCGTCATCAAATCCAAATGAAGGTGAAAACAAACATTAAGATCAAGCCCCCCCCAAAAAAAAAAACCTTTACTTCATCTTGACTTGACTTCATCTCCTTGGCTTCATGACTGCATTGTTCCAATATGGAAATATAAGATAATTGTGAATTGTATTTTACTAAATCCGAGATGAGACCAAAATAATATTTAGTGAGATCACTTCCTAAAACAGAAACATGTTCAAGTACAAATGAATATAAAAACATCCTGATACTGGACTCCAGTCCTAGACTTTTACAGCCCTGAAGTCTGATGCCAGTCCAAATATCTAGATACAAATAGAGTAAAAAAAAAAAGTTTATTACGAAGTTTATTACAAAGTAAATTAAAATCTCTTACCTTTTCTTACTGGGCGATTAAACTGAACAAGGAATACCCTGAATTGATTGTAGACATGTAATTAGACATGTCTATTAATCTTGTATTTAGCAAAAACTCATGTTGGCCTCGATTCTATTACCGCTATATCACTTGTGCTATTAGTGAGATTGTGAGTGGATTATAAAGCTGCATGTAAACTTTGCTGCTGTGTTGTCTTGCAGGATCGAGTTCCTTCGGCACATCCGGGACTTCTTTCAGATCATGTTCAAGATCGAGCAGCAGAAAGGAGACGAAGACGAGCAGAAAGGAGGAGAGAAAGTGCTGCTGACCTGCGTAGGCGCCGGTTACACGAACATCAGCAAGACGCTCAAATAGACACTCCACTCCCACCAGAACTGTCTCAAACTGCACACTTCTCACCTGTCTTTAAATTAAGTACTTTGTTCACACTTGGGTAGAACAACAACATACTGTTAACGCAGAACCGGTGTACATGAACTGCTGTTGGAGATGACGTCCAAAGTGAGTTCGAACATTTAATGCGCACCAGTCGGGACCTTTATTTGATATCTTGCTGTCTTACAAGAAGACATAGTGTACAAAGGTTGTTTGTGATTTGAGACATAGTGTCTTATTTAGGTTTATTATAATATTTTTTTTTGCTCGAGTTTTCTTTCATGAAAAGTGTACAGTCTCTGAAAGTCCTTTTACAAAACAAACAAACAAAAAAAAAACAAGTCTGTGTCTCGTGTGTGCATTCAACACTCACTACACTCAGTGGGATAACTGGGAGGAGACAACTGTTTAGAGCAGACAGAGAGGTCAAGACACATCACGCCACTCTGTCTTTAATTGTTTTACTATAACTGCATGCTCCGCTGACAAGATGACCTGTGGAAGAAACCTTGAGATGAGCAAGACCCTAAAACTCTGTTCTGGATCAACAGCCGCTGATGGTGCCTGTCCTCCTGCAAATATATTTTTTTAAGCATTTCAAATAAAAAAAGATATTTTTCTTTCTTTAAATCTCATCCAATAATCGTCATTTTTTAAAAGAAATGTACAAAAAAAAGTAAAGTAATATAGGTAGGCTCCTTATAAAGTCTCTTCCAAAAGTATTGGAACAGCAAAGCTTGCTTATGTTTCATCTGAACTTGTCTTTTTTTGGGAGGGGATCAGCCAATAAAAAATAATTTCTGAGATTTAGGTCCAGATATAAATATGTGGAACTATATGTACATACTGTATATGAGTGTATTTTATGCCAGTTAACACATGACACATTTCATGGCAGACCACTCAATTCTTAAGTGAGCAAAAGTATTGGAACAGATACTTAAAGTGTAGCATTGTTTCATTGCATATCCTTTATATCACGAACAATAACTGCATCAACCTGGTGACCGACTGACATCAAACAGTTTACCAAAACTTCACCCTTCACATGGGCATCGCCTGCCATGCAGGAGGCATGGGTTCAATTCCCACCAAATGCCCCAAGCCAGGATGAAATGAGAGGGTTGTGCCAGGAAGGGCATGGGGTTTAATGTCTGTGCCAAGTTGTGTGTGGATTGTATGGTCCGCTCTTTTCTGCCCCCTCGACAAAAAGATCAGAACTTTGGCCAGATACACAGCCTAGCAAAGAAAAAGTTGCGCTAATTTTCAATGGACTGCCTTTAGTTTTGATTACAGAACATATTTGCCATATGCGTTCAAATGTTTTGACAACCTTGTGCAATATCAGAATGTTTATTTCTGTTATTTTTCTTGGTCCAAGGTCTTATATTGATGATGGGAGAGTTGAACCAATCTGAAAAGAATTCTCCAGTCCATCCCAAAGATTTTCATTGGGGTTAAGGTCAAGACTTTGTGGTGGGGAATTCATGTGTACGTCATTTTCCCAGAACCACTCTTTCACAATTTAAATCCTGGAAAATGACGGTGGCATGAGGGAAGAAAATTAGTATATTTCCATTAATGGGATAACCTGGTCATTCAGTACACTCAGGTAGCCGGCTGACTTCATTTTATTGCATTACTAGAGGATTCACGTAGCTCCGCCCTACACCTAACAGAATTTGTTTATAATAAACACACTTTCTGTCAGCTGCTCCGGTCAAGGGGTCATTACAGTGCACAATCCAATCCACACAGAACTTGGCAGAGGTTTTATACTGGATGCCCTTCATGATGAACTCTCTCATTTTATCCAAGCTTAGGACCGGCACTACATGCAGTGGCTCGAGAGTATGGGGTGTCATAACCCACCAACATGGGGCTCGAACCCAGACCCTCCCAGATGCCTAAATCAAGAAGCTAGAGCTTTAGTCGCCTGAGCCACTACTCCCTTGTTTATTAAATAATGTTTTAGCGCTTAAACCTGACCTTTCTCAAGCAGGCTCGAGCATGGTACACTGATCTTTACCTGGGCACAGTATGGAGTGTGTACATTATGAAATGTATCAGATTTTTAGTTCAAGGCCTGAAGTGGCCTTAAAATCTGTGTCAATCTTTAACATCACTGCCATCTTGTGGTAAAGATAGGTCATGACATACCTGCTGTATATTTATTCCCCTATACTGTACACTACTAGCATATACTAATTACTAATTTACGTTTAAGAAATACAACAATTATTTAGTGAGTATATAGGTATTTATGTAAGTCATGTAGAACACATTTTTAGTTTCTACCTCTGGAGCATTGTTTTTTTTCCCTTGTGTTTATTTATTTATTATTATTATTTTTTGTTGTTGTTGTTATTTTGTTGTTATCTACTGCTCATTTTATTCTCGCTGGCTATGTTGTTTGAACTGTGTGTGTGTGTGTGTGTGTGTTTCCAGTAAAAAACAAAAGAGACACTAGTTCCGGTCACGTGGTTTTTACTTGACGTTCCCTCACGTGACGACGTAAAGTCAGCTGATCTCCACGGGTTTCCATAGCGTCTGCCGTCGACCTTCATTCAGTCCAGCGCCTCATCTTCACCCTGTTCTCCACCTGAACCATGGCGAGCCAGTCTCAGGGCATTCAGCAGCTGTTACAGGCTGAGAAACGCGCCGCGGAGAAAGTCGCCGAAGCCCGGAAACGTGAGTTGGGGTTTTTATTTCAGTGTTAAATGACACGGAATCAAATGAACCGATTCAGTGTCAAGTCAAGTGAAGCTATGCTAAGCTAGCGGGATAGTCGTGAAAATACAAACAGTAAAACCGTGCTGCTTTAACGATTTATTAACATAGATGACACCAAAATTTATGTCAAACACAGAACAATGAAATCATATGTTTAATCATTAAATATGTTTAATTTTTAAAAGCTAAAGTAAAAAAGGAGTCGCCTGTCGTTTTGGTAGGTGAGCTAATTCTACAGAGAAGAGACAGAGAGCAAATCTCCTTAAAAAAGCAATAATCCAATCTTCTTACTTTATAATGTTATCTCATAAGCATGTATAATCTTATAACTGGGAGGATGCAAAGGCAGGTAAAAAAAAAATTAAAGCAACGACGTACATACCTACAAATGTACAAATAAAGAACATTTATAGCTAATATTTCAGAAATGCATAAATTATTTATTAATCCATTATTATAATAATTATTATTATTAATAGCTAAGCTGATGTTTTGCATCTGTGACCCCATTTGCAACAAAATGTTCCTGTAAATAAAATAATAATAATAATTTGCCATCTTAGTTTCATCCTAAGGGTGTGCAAACTTTTGCACTCACATGCACATGTCCAGTAGATGTGCAAATGCGGCAGTTCGGATAAAGCACTTCCTGTCTTAATTATAATGAAAAGATTAGTGTGTCATATTCTGTAATTATATTAAACGAATAGTAAAAATATGGAGATGTGGATTATTCGTGGTTAAATGTGTACCAGCGCAGTAAAATAAATAAAATCTAGGAATAGTGGTTGTAAAGAAATGGCAGATATGTCTGCAATTGTGTGTTTAATAGTAGTCACTGAAATGGTACTTAAAGGTTAAATGTTTCACAGACGTGTGATTTAACACTTTTTAGATTCCCCCCCCCCCCCTTTTTTTTTAAATTCACAATGTTTAATCATGATTCAGTCCTTTCTGTTGTAGAATTACTTCTTGACTTATTTAAATATTTTTCAGGGTCTTTTCTTATTTTTAAGACAATGACAAGGTCCGTTCCATTGACTCAATGAGCTCAAGTCACTCACTTCCCTGTTTAATTCCCCCATTTCTGCTTTTACCAGAGGAACATTTGTGCAAGAAGGGATGTTCCAGAATAATTCATTTCCTGTCTTTTTACACCGTTATATCATTAAAAGTTTGCTTGGATGTTTTGTTCTCAGGGAAAAATCGCCGCTTGAAGCAAGCCAAGGAGGAAGCTCAAGCAGAGATTGAACAGTACCGTCTCCAGAGGGAGAAGGAGTTCAAGACCAAGGAAGCCGCGGTGAGGCAAAACACAGAGATCTTTTGTTCCTCTAACAAAAAGTACAGGCAAAGTTGTCGGTGTAACATCTCTAGCTGATCATTTCCTGTTATGTGAAACGATCTGCCTCATTTTAGGAATTTGTCTCAATTATTTTGCAAAGGCATCTTTTTAGATTTTTGTTTTTTTCACACAAAAAACAAAGTATTACACACACATCAAACACCATGTTCAAATTGATCTATGATATTACTTTAACAATTTCAGAAAGGTCAAATTTATATATTGGGCTGCATCAAGCAAAGAAAACAACTATGTTGATTCAAAATGACTTTAACTGAGTTAAGAACCCTTCAAGAGATTATAAAAAACCTGGAAGGATAGTGCTGAATCGTCAGTTTGTGTAAGAAATGTGGTCAGGAAGAAAGATGAAGGGAGTTCACTTAAATGCTTGGGGAAGTTGCATGGTAAAAAAAATGAACAGTATAAACCATACAGTAGCTATGTTTATTAGTAAAAGGATTGCAGTAAACCACTTATTAGTGAGATTGATCAGAAAACAATGCTTTATTTTGCTAGTATAAAGATTGTACTCTGGAGCAATGGAAAAAAGGTCATGTGATCTGATGAGGCCAGTTTGACCCTATTCCAGAATGATGGTCCCGTCAGGGTAAGAAGGGAAACGCATGAAGTGATGCACACTATGCATAGTGTCCACTGTACGAGCCTCTGGAAGCAGAGTTATGATCTGGGGTTGCTTCAGTTGCTCAGGTCTAGGCTCAGCAATGTTATGTGGCAATAAAATGAAGTCAGCTGA
>JAQMYG010000017.1:4479928-4495201 GCA_030014215.1 Clariallabes teugelsi
AACTGTCTCTCATGAAGACCTTCCCAGGAAAGCAAGACCAAAACTTACCTCTGCTGCAGAGGAGACGTTCATTTAGTCACCTGTTACCTCAGAAATCACCAATTAACAACCAGAACCTCAGATTAGAGCCGTTATGAAGGATTTAAAGAGCATGAGTAGCAGATATACATCTCAATATCAACTGTTCAAAGGAGATTATTGTGTATTTTGGACGCCATGAGTAAAGAAACAAAAATCCGGAACGACCATGGAATTAGAAACTGATCCCAAAACGTAGTGTACTTTATTATTTTTTAAAGAATTTTTGTTTCCTTGAATTTCTTTAGATCGTGGCATAAGGTGTTGCTTTTTGAGAGCTTTTAGCGTGCTTCACTTTGTCAGACAGGTTCTGTTCAAATGATTTCTTGATTCAACAGGTCTGGCAGTAGTCAGGTCTGTGTGTGGCAAATTCAGTTTAACTCAACTTTCAAAAAAAAAAAAAGTTTAAGTACAGTTCATTAATGATTTAGACAGGGGAGCAATTCCTTTTTCACATGGGATTTCCCTTAATAAATGAAATCATGATTTAAACACTGTATTTTCTTTCTATTTTCTCTGGTTAATAATGGTAATATAAAATTTTGTTCAATGATCTCAATCATTTAAGTGTGACAAATACACAAGGGGAAAAAAATCTCATAAGGTGGGGGTGGGGGCAAATACTTTTTCACAGACGAACCAGTCATAAGTATGAAGAAGGGGGTAGATGGCGCTTTTCTGAACATAAATGGTGGATGAATGTCAGATTGATGAAAATCTGGAAAAAAAGCAAGGAGTTAAAACTGAAAAATAATCAGATGTCTCACGCGGCAGAGACGGCTGCAGTTGCTTGTGAACTCTTCATTTAAAAGACAGGCAGAAAAATCCAAACTGTGAAGCATAACATGTAGCCCAAAACAGGCACAGAATCTGGCAAACATGAGCAAAAATAAATAAATCAAACGGAGGGGAAAGCACGAAATCACAAAACCAGGAAACTAGAGCAGGATCAAAAACCAGGAAAGCATGCACGATAAACAAAGGCTCGTTGTGATCTAAAGGCTGTGAACGTGACAGTGGGTGTGAATGTAGGGAGTTCACGTCAGCCATGTTTGTAGGCCGTGGTGTTCTCTGGGAAGTTGAGTCCGACTCTTAAGCTGGCATTGACACTACAAGTGACAGGTTGGTACGTTAAATATTGTCAAGCACAGGAGAAGAATGCGGCGCGGCTGCTTGGCAGCGAGAAACTGCAGGAACCGGTCGTGAAATGCAGTGGTGTAATCATAATAACTCCAGTTAAGGAAACTATGAGGAGGTAGAGCAGGTGTATTCCAGGTTACACGTCTCCTGTCTGTAATGTTGAACAATAGACCCTAAGAGCAGCTCAACTGGGTCGTGTTATCAAAATAATTACCCCGTCATAAAAATGTTCTGCACATTTCTTCTCAGAAGTGGAGCTTAGAAATGTGCAAAGGTCAGCAGTATTCTCTAACAGGATGTCAAGAGAAGTGTGACATGTTGTGGTCTGAAATTGCTTGGTAATGTATAACAATAGGAGCTTTATGATATGTGAAGTCATGTTTTTTGTTGGTTTTCCTTCTGCTGGAATCCTTCTGGAAAGTTCTTCTACGGTAGTGTTTCCATGTTAGAATGGATACCAAGTAGAGGAAACTAAGAACCGTTCATTTATAAGGTTGAACCCTTTAAAGAACCCTCTAAGACTAGAGTTGATTATTTTCCTATAACTGCAAAGCACAGAGTGTGTTATTCCAACATGCTTATTTATTAGTTATATACAGTTCTGGAAAAAAATAAGAGACCACTGTGCTCACTTTACTGCAGAAAACCTCTGGACTGTCATCAAGAGGAAGATGGAGGGTCACAAACCATCAAACAAAACTGAGCTGTTTGTTTTTTTTGCACAGAGTGATATAAAGTTACCCAAAAGCAATGAGGAAAACCGGTGGAGAGCCAAAACGCATGAAAGCTGTAACTGCAAATCAGGGTTATTATTCCACCAAATACTGATTTGTGTTAAAGCATTAACACAATTAGTTAACAAGTGATTTGCATTTTGTTTTATTTGAGTTATTAAAGCTCTGCAAATACTGCAGTTATTTTGAAGTGTTGTGATGATGTCATTTCCTTTACATACACACTGTAAATAACAATATATATATTTATAGTTATATTTTGAATTTAGGAAATTATCAGCCGTTCACCAAAAATGAAACAAAACTGTTCTTCCCACCAATACATGCACCTGTACGAAACAAAAGAACCATAAGAAACTTATTTTGCAGTGGTTTCTTTTTTTTTTTTTCCCTAGAGCTGTATATAAAATCGTTAATTACATGGATATGTTTTTTCCATTGAAACGTTTTAGCAGCTATAAACAGGCAGTCTGTTACGAGTGGTGTAACCATTCACTCCGGTCATAATGTGATTCTGTTCATGATCCTGGCTTAATTCAGTTTGATTCTTAGAATAATTCCAACAAAATTTTTATTATTAAAAAAAAAAATCAAGACTGAAAAGACATCGCTGCAAATACATAATTAATAAATTCTAACTAAATACACTACCGGTTCAAAAATAATCTTAAAAATAAACCTTAAAAATTTAATTGAATAATCAAGCATATCTGAGGAAATTACTGTGTAAAAGACAAAGCTTTGTAGCAACACCGCTGGAAACAAGTTTACCGGGAAATTGAGCTCCAAAGTCGGCTAAAATGCAGATTTTAAAAAATTATAATAATTAAAATGTGTTAGTGTGTGTCATCTTAATAGGTGCCGGTTTTATTCCCACTCTATATGCACACGTTAATTTCTAGCTTGGATATGTGATTTGTCCCTGTTTAGGCTTGGCAGTTCTCAATAAGTACAACATAATAATCTAATCTAATAATCTAGCCTACTGCAGACTAAGTACATGAGTTCAGGATTATAAAATTCTCTTGCCATCAAACTGCTGTGTAATGCATCCGTTGTACGAGGAGGAACCTTTTAGTCCTGGCTGTGTAGTGAAAGTGAACTTCTGATTGGCTTAATATCAGCCATTAGCAGCTGGAGGCAGGAGAAAGATCACATGACCAGGTTAGTCACGAGGGATTATTTTCAAAAGGTCACCGACAAGCCATCCACTCCACATCTGCACACACCCAAGTGACAAGTTCCATCTCTCGATCTAAAGTATCGCTGATCGCTGATAGCCGACCTCGTCTCGTCGTCTAGTGAAAGTTGTACAGGAGAGACTGCAGCGTCAGGGTGAGTCGAATCTCAGAATCTGGCACTGAGGCAATAGCAGGGGTTTTGGAGCGAGTGTCTCCAGTTTGTCCAGGCTCAATGCTTACTGCAAAAATATCTATATGATGTATTATAGTGTAAAATATATCAGCAGACTGTTACGAACTGCAATGCCTGTTACATGACATGTGAAAGTGGGAGTGATTTAGTTCCTTATTTCTTATTTGTTTTAAAATGTCCATATTTGTGGTGTCATATATTTGTAGGGAAGGAAAATAAATTTCTAAAAAGAAGAGGGGTGTTAAAATAATAAATATTGATATAAATGTCAAAGACAGATGTTTAGAAGGTAAAAATACAGTAGTATAAATAAGTCGATTTCTTTGACTTATTTCTCACATGTTTATGTGATGTAATTGTCCATGAGCAGTGATTATCTCTCTATCTATTTTATTTAATTTTTTTGCTTCTGCAAAACATCACATTTATCATTTAATTTTTGTCTGGTATGATGCGATTTAAGCTACTGAATATGAATCATTCACGCAGGCTCTTATTCCAATATGCTGCTGTCAGTTTCTGAGACTCTGGACCTCTAAATGAACTCGGTCTTGGTCTTACATTCCTGGCACGGTCTCCATGAGAGCCAGTTTCATCAGTGACTGCAGTGACTTGAAGATACTGTGCAAGAATAAATTCCCAATCCTGGTCCTGAAGGACCCACTTTCTTTGCACATTTAGTGTTTACTCTCAGCTTCTAGAACACCTGAATGAACTAATCAGCCAATGAGCAGCCTTATCTGAATTTAAGTGGGTGTGATCGAGCAGGAACAGGGATTTAAAAGAAAAAAAAAAAAAGTAATGATGGTTTGTTGTTTTATTTGACAATTTTGAAAATAAAAAAATGAAAGAAAAACCGTTGAATCAGAAAGTGTGTCCAAACATTTGACTGGTATGGTATGTTAATAAAGACTAATTCAATTATCTTTACAAAGAGTAGTTTGCAAGAATTTTGTGAAGTTAGTCAGGATATAAATGTTTTAAATACAAGTTTTAGAGAGTTTAAGTTATAGTTTTAGTTATGCGGAATTCCAAAGTCGGCTAAAATGCTCGATTTATGCAGATTTCTGATACCGGAGTCTCATTTAATAAACCAATACACAAAAAAACCCTGGTATCCTAACACAATTTTTTTGTTACAGAAAAAAACAGCATTGTGCTTTAGGCTACCATTTTGATTTGTTTTAAACCTTCAACATTAGAAAAGTACCATAACTGAAAATTAACATTTACATGAACCAATCAGACTTTAAGCAGCATATTAAAAACAAAAGCTGTGCATTAGAAACAGAATTAAGCATGAAAAAAAGAAAACCTCAAAATGACTTTCTCAAGACATTTGCATTTTAGAAAAGAGACATGCTTTTATTTTTTTTTCTTCTTGTTTTGTACTTTAACCAACTTAATTTGTAATTCATCACAATTTGGTTTGAAAAAACACAAATCTGGCAACCTGACATTTTTATTATTTTTAAAAAACATTTTATTGATGATTACAAATACTGACTATATTCTTATATCTGCATCCAGGAACTTTTCTCAATCATCATGCTGAATTCTTTAACCCCGACTGAATCAGCCAGGAAATGCTTTCATACACCAAGAGAGAGAGAGAAAGTGTGTGTGTTAATAGTGTTTTCATCTCCACCATGTTGTAGTGTATTAACATGCTTTCGTGAAGAATGTACTTTATCAGAGGACAGCATATGGCCTTGATGGGACTAAAACATTTCTTACACCTCATGTGACATGAGCTGTACTTTATATAAACTTTAACAGCCCTGTATTGAAGTATTCAGTACACGCTGTAATGCAGAACTTCTACAGTACATGCTGCAAACCAGTACGTCTGTTTTACAGATATTGGGTTTAAAGTACAAGCCTAATACTGTTTCTTTTGAAAACTCAAGACATGTTAATGTGGTTTTCTCAGAAATGAAGCCGGACAATGGATCTGCATCTCCTCTCTCTCTCTCTCTCTCTCTCAGGGCTGTTTTTCTCCTCTTATTTCCCCCCTAGGCTTGTTCTGGCCTATAGAAAAGTCTATTACTCTTCCATTAGGCCTCTATTTGCTTTTAAATGGCCACCTATTAGATTAGAGAGAGCAGCGTGTTTGAGTGTGTACCCTGGGGTCGGGGACAGGATGCGACTGGTGTAAAGGTTAAGTGCTCGTTATTTCTCCGTTTCACTTCGCATGGGTGATCTTTGTAGAATTTCTACCAATGGTATCAGAGGTTGGACAGCATGTCACGGCGCACCTGGATATCAGACACGAGGGCAGCTCGTAGCACCGTGATCTCCCATATCTCTCTTAAACCATAAAGACTGATAACCACAACCCAGTTGTGTGAAACAGGTTCAGATTTTGCTGTATGAATGAACTGCAAATTATGTTGAAAATTAGTGTCAGTAGTTATTTATAAGCATCTTTTTATTTATTTATTTTTATTCTTTATAGGGAGATGGATCACAGTCACCACCATGACGTGCTTTCCCAAGCCATCACTAACTCTCCAGCAGATCACACCACGGGTCATGGATCGGGATCGAACGGACATGACGGACACATGATGATGATGATGGTCAGTGAATCGCCTACAATGTATAAATATTTTTGTTATTGTAAAGCGACCTTGAGTTTCTTGAAAGGCACTATATAAAATAAACGTATTATTATTATTATTACAACATAGTTAGATCGTTAGCCGGTTTGTAAGGATGTAACATTTACGGTTTACAACCACTTTAATAGGTACACCTGTACCTCTACTTTTTGATGTATTTCTATGCAGTCATACAATCATGTGCATTAAATAAAGCAGATACAGGTAAAGAGGGGAAGAGGGGAATTACGTGATTGTAGAGATTTTGATCTTGCCATGGTTTTGGTGCCAGATCTCCATGGATTCTTACACAGAAGCATTTTAGCGCTTTGAACAAAACGCAGATCACGTCCAAAAACAACGCATTTTTTAAAACTAATATTATTATTATTATTATTATTTTGATTCGCTCATTTAACTCTTAATTTAATTCAAGCATTAACCACTAAATCTATAAACAAATCATGCACTGTAAATGATTGTTCACATAAACTAACAAACAAATCTTTAGGCTTGTTTTTTAAATTATTTTTTAAAGTACATTGTGATTTGTAATTGTTGTTTAAATCTGCTCATTTTACATACTAAAATTTGAAAAAAACAATATTTAAATGACATTAATAAATATTAGTAATGTGTATTGAAACAGTCTTTATCTAATCTAATAGTGGAGGTCAAGTGTGTGTGAAGGCCAAAATCATTAGTGCTGTTATTACTCGGGATTGGAATCACAGCTGATACGCTATTATCACGATATCTAGGTGCCGATTTGTATTGCGATTCTGTAAGTATCATGATTTTATAAATATCCTGACTCAAAAAAATGTCATTTTAAATATTACAATAATAAGCAAAGCAAATAATTTGCCCATTGTGCTGCCTTGCCAATGTGTGAATGGTTTTAAGCGTGCTACCTGTAGGATTATAGAGCAACTGCAACATGTTACCACCTCAAATGCAAACAAGTTAAAAATGTTTTGTTTTTGTTTGTTTTGGAGTCAGTGTGGAGATACATAAATCACCTCATAAAAGAATCGCGATGTGTACATGACTCAATTTTTATCTCTAATAATTAGAGACTCAGGGTTAATCATATATTTTTATTTTATACCTAACAATATCGAAGTGCATGTTTTATCTTGCAACTAATAAATTCCACGAAGATTTAACTTTCTGTAGAGGTGCAACGGATCACTTCAAAAAACAAACAAACAATATAAATAAAGCACTTACAGCAAAGAACTTCTGACCATGGTATAAAATGAAAACAACATTCAAGTCAAATATTTAAATTAAATCTAATCTAATGAACAAAATATTTAATACTGAATAGTTCAATAAAATTTCAATATGAGGCATGATGGTCATTCATTAATTTTACATTTTTATTACTTATTTTTATCACTTTGCTTGATGATATGGACATTATTTTTTTTCATTAACAACTGTTCAAAGGAAACAATTACAACCCTTCCTTTGAACAATACTCTATAAAAAAAAATCATAGGTTTTAATTATCTTGGGAGTGAAACAAAGTATGTGCATATACTATTGGGATAAAGTATGAGTTCTAGTACAGATGTTTATATTTATCCTGGCTTTTATCAGAGCGAGCACATCTGAGAGAGTTGGAGTGAGCAAAAACCTAATAGATAAGTGTAAGAGGAAATATAATTTATGTTCATGCAATAAAAATAGAAATGCATCCAGATATAACACTGTGCAGCGGCAGTAAAAAAAAAATTTGTTGCGCAATAAAAGTAAAACTTGTGCAAATGCATGCTGAACCACGGGGAAAGATCTGACGGGATCACGGATCAACTGCTGCTTTCTTCTGATTTACTTCTGATTTATTTAATGAAGATTTACCAGAAACGGTTGAAAACAGCTGAGATTACTTCTAACTTTACATAACACACGGAAATCTTCACCATATGAACAGTTCTGTACATTTTAAAGTCTGTTTATGTGCTATAACTCCCTGTGTCTATGTTGTTAATGTTACCATAGCAACAATAATGCACTGCTGGATCAAATGAATGACTATTGCTGTGGTATAAATTGTAATAAAATATGAGAACCTACAGGTGGTCTAAAATTCTGGACTTGCAGGTTATCACCCTGTGTTTTTTCATATATATATATACGATTAATTATGGGTTTTTTTTCCTCTCTGTGCAGCAAATGACCTTTTACTTTGGTTACAAGAATGTCGAGCTTCTGTTTGCCGGACTGGTGATCAACACACCTGGAGGTGAGTCTAAAATATTCATTCGTTCATCTTCTATACCGCTCACCATGTACAGGGTCGAGAAGGGGCCTTCTCCATCGTACCGCCTGAATCTAAATAACTTAAACTGTTTAAATGAGAAAATGTATTTAAATAAAGTAGTTCTAAATACGGAATTCATCAACACGCGAGCTGATTATTTATAGTTTATGGGTGTATAAATACTGTCCGTAGTCCGTCTTTTGCTGGGCTCAATCAACTTTTTTTCTTCGTTTCCAGTCGCAGGGCAACAGCTCACCTGATATGATCCGAATGGTTTATTTTATCAGTGCAGCACGACAACAGTATCCGGGATTTAAACATCTCTTGATCAGTGCCGAGTTGAGAGTTAATAAAAATTAAATAACACACAAGAACTCTACTTTCTAACTGTACACAGTTATTGACCAGATAAAACGCACATCATCTTTAAAACCCCCAGCAGCACTCCTGTATCACACACACCCGTACTACAACGACAAACTTTATTACCTTGTCGATGAAGTCAGAATGTACGGTTATTTATTTATTTTTTCTCTTTTAAATCTATAAAGAGTTTATTTTCCCCTTTTCCACCTGTGCAAACTTCCAAACTGGGGTTTTCCAGATGCGCGATCATCAGTGCTAAACAATGGCAATCAACAATATATTCAAAGATGCCTCAACTCCGAACTGATCGTATCCCCCTTTCAGAGATGGTCGGTGCCTGTATAGGCGTGTTCCTACTGGCCGCGTTCTATGAAGGATTGAAGATCGGACGCGAAGTCCTGCTGAGGAGGAACCAAATCAGCGTACGCTACAACTCCATGCCAGTTCCCGGCACTGATGGGACCGTGCTCATGGAGACGCACAAAACAGTAGGGTGAGTTGCTTTTCACAATGCAGAAGGTTAGATATGGAAGAAATCAGTAATCGTTACAGATCATAGTGTATAACATATTGGGTTGTAGTGTTGTAGGAAAATAATCAGGGCTTGATGTTACGCTTATACTTCTATCTTTACATATTTTTGTCCATTGATAAGGTATGTTGAAACATCTTTGAAACAAGTTAGTTTATACTAAAAGAATCACAGACATTGTAGATTTGGCCCAGATGTCATGCTGTTGTAATACGAGAAACGTTTTCCTTTTTTTTTTTCGTTATTTGGCAGACAGCGGATGCTAAGTCTGGCACACGTTATCCAGACGTTACTTCACATCATCCAGGTGGTGATCAGTTACTTCCTCATGCTGGTGTTCATGACCTACAATGGCTACCTGTGCATAGCTGTGGCTTTGGGAGCCGGCGTGGGTTACTTCCTGTTCAGCTGGAAGAAGGCAGTAGTGGTGGACATTACAGAACACTGTCATTAAGCCTCGTCATCAGCCACGTCCCTGCCCCCCCCCCCCCCCTTTTCGATGTCCTTCTCTATAGTATCTCTACACTATCACACATCACACATGGAAAAAAAAAGAAACCAAAAAACACAAGCATGCCATACAAATTACCTGGGAATTATTGTATCATGATGTCAAATCAGACTCCTCCAGTTGGTGACATTTTGCAGTTTTTCCTCTCTGCACTCTGAATTTTATCCAGTTTCACACATCACATCAATGTGGGCGATTTCAGGATCAACATGATCCACCCCCTCCCCAATCATGTTTTACTTTACTTTATTTTCACCCCATTCATCCCTCGCTGAAGGTGTAACACACACAGCCTTAAATTTCTACCTCTTAATTTGTAATATGATCTTATTCCCAGGTGTTAAAATGGATACCCTATAAGCCTTAATGCCGAAATATTTACGAGGACAGAATAGTACATGGTGAGGATCCTATAGCACTGCTGACTATCAAAAAGGAAAAAAAACAATGTTATTTACTTTTTAAATCAGTATGTTTTTTTTCCTCATAATCACATTAGCAGACATGTTGATCATTGTCAGAATATCAAAACACTCTAATCAGTGACCGGCTCAGACAGAGGGAGAGGAAAAGTGAGCAACTCATCTGCCTGACTTTGGCACTCTGTTTACAAAGCTGAAACTGTAATTTACTCCATCTGGAGTGTTTTTTTTTTTAATAAACTGAAAACTATTGATGTAACAGTCTATCTGATGCCAGCGTCTCAGTGAAGATTCCATTTTATAATTTTTATCTGAAGTATTCTATTCCTGTCAATTACATAGTATATTATTATTTTAGTTACTGACATGATTAGCCTCTGTGTAAGGTTTATCTGTTATTTAGATGTAATAAGGTGTAATCTAAATAAATTAAATTAAATTAAAATTGATGTCTGTTTTTCCTTTGCTGATGTGGAATGCACATATCATGGTGCACGTACCCTGGAATATCTGTCTTGTAGACTGGCAAGTCATAAAACACACTTTACAGGCAGTAAATGCTTAGACACGAAATCAGGGTTTATCAGGACAGTGTTTCTCAACTGCCGATCCTGCACGTCTTCACGTTTATCCAGAACAGCTCACGTGTCAAATGCCGGCAAGGGGTAAAACTTCTAAAGGTCAAGGTATATTTTACGAGAACTGCTTCTGAGAGAAAGACCTGAGAATTGTCTTGCCTAACAGGAACATTTCAGTTTCATGATGGAACTCATCCTGACTGTTTCACTGACACTAAAGACTCCTAATAGAAACTTTATAATATATTTTTTATGTATTAAAAAAATTTATGTATTAGTATTAGACTTTGATTATGTAGTTTGTCTGCCTGTTCAGTCCTAAGGAATAGTTTATACTATAGAAATGACATGCATGGGGATGTGTACAATAATGCACTGTTAGCACAAAAAGGAGAATATACATTTCAGAAGAAGAACTGTCCAACACATTATTAAAAACTGTAATGATAGTGTTGATAGAACTGTCAACTTTGCAAAACATCCACATAGAATGTGATGAGAGCTAAACAGCTGCCTGGCCATGAAAAATATATATTTTTTAAACTTGTTAGTGAGTCTACTCAGGGAAAAAAAAAAACATTTACATTTGCTAGGGAGCATAAAGATTGGACTTTGAAGCAATCAAAAAAGGTCATGTGACCTTATGAGTTCAGATTGACCCTATTCCAGAGTGATCGGAGCATCAGGGACAGAAGGGAAGCACCAAAAGCAATAAACACATCATGCATAGTGCCCACCGTATAAGCCTCTGGAGAGAACATTATGATCTGGGATCTGGGTTTTCAATTGAAAACTGCAATCAAGCCTTTAACATCGCTGTGGGGGAATTCTGGCCCACTCTTCTTTCCAGAATTATTTTAAATCAGCCACATCTGAGGATTTTCAAGCATGAACAGCCTGTTTAAGGTCTGGACTTTGACTAGATCATTTCAAAACCTTTAAAAAAAAAAAAAATTTTTTTACCTATTCAGCGTGGCAATAAAATTAAGTCAGCTGATGACCTGAATGACAAGCTTATCACATGTATGGAGTTTCTGGAAATATACCAGAACTCAAATTGTGAGTGTTTCTGGGAGCACGTGTTTCTTGTTTTGTCCAGGCAGTGTATAAATCTGTGATTTAAAAATCCACTGGCATTTCTGCAGAAAATGAATCATCTTCTGACCAATCAAGGGAATTGGTGGTTTAGTGATGGGTTTCTCACCTGCCATGCATAAGGCCTGGGTTCAATTCCCACCCAATGCACAAACCCAATCCACTGGATGTAGTGCCGGATAAAATGGAAGGGTTTTTTATAGAAGGGCATCTGGCATAAAACCTGTGCCAAGTTGTGTGTGGATTGGGTGGTCCACTGTGGCAAGCCCCCTTGACAGGAGCAGCTAAAAGACCAACGACAACCTTCTAACCAATCAGATTGGATAATTAAACAGATGGAAATTAAACTAAATGATCATAGTGTATCATATACAGTGTATAAGAATGATCACAAAATTCTATAATCATTTTTGTTATTCACATTCATAAGAAGTTATGTATAGCAAGCATGTACAGTATATACATTCTTTTTATTGTTAATTATTTGAAATGATTACAAAACCACACATTAAGAACAGTTTGCCATGTGAACTCGAACATGGAGTGGCTTTGGCTTCCATCCTCCTCAGTTGGAACAGAAACTAGAAACAGTTCGCAATTTTTCCAAAAAATAAAATAAAATAAAATACATGATCGGTGCAAAACATGCCAGTCAGTTCACTCAAAACTGGAGGTTCCCAAAGAACGACGGAAGTGTGTTCGACTTCGGGTGAGGCTTGTATCCTATTCGCTCGTGTATGGTTTGCTCTCGGGTTTTCCCGTCTGAACCTCCGACAGAGCCGCTCATCTCACTCGGTGTGACTCCGACCACGTCCACTTCGTCTCGTTGTTTCTTTCTGCTCTGTGAAGAAGTGAAGAGTGGTTATGAGTAAAGACAAACACAGCACACACAAACACACTCAGGTCAACTTAGGGTCAGCCAAAGCACCAACTGGTACACTATTTGGGCAAAAGTATTTGGCCAAATCCGCCATGATATTGCATCCAAACACATATACTGTACTTCAATATGGAATCCACATAACAGCTTCCACTCTGACTGTCCACTGGTGTGTTTCTGTGGCAATTATCCGTGCAGATTCACTCTGTAGAACATTTATGAGATCAGGCACTGATGTTAGACGAGAAGGCCTGGCACAGTCATGTTGGAATAGAAAAGGCCCAGTTTCACCAAACTTGCCACAAAGTTGGAAGCACAGCATTGTCCAAGATGTCTCGGCATGCTGAGGCCCTTCACTGGAGATAAGGGGCCTGCTTGTAAGACCTGAATTCAATAACAGGTTTGGCCAAACTGTGTATGTCAATAAAAGGTGAGAGGAAACCAGAGAACCCGGAAGTAACCAGAGAAGCTAGACACGGACACGTGGAAAACAGCTCCAGAAACTTTAATCCGGGTTATTTATTAGGCATCACGTGTCTTTAGTATCAGGAACTACATAGTTTGATGATGTTGTGCAATAAAACAGTAACACAAACCTCCAGTTCCTTCTTCACACTCTCAAACTCCTCGGTATCGTCCAGCTTCAGCTCCAGACGAGTCGGTTTTCGGCGAAGCATCGTGTTGTTTTTCTCAAATTAATACAATTGTTAAAACGATGAAAGACAGCCCATACTCCTGTAAATGCAACCAACAAGACCTTAACGTGTTAATTCGTAATCGTGTTAATCTTCCCAGAACCAATGAAATACATCGTCTCCATGACAACAGCTCCAACGTGCAGTTTGTTAAATAGACATGAGATAGCAATTTAGCTTCGCACTATAGCTTTACACGTACATACAGATCTGTGTTGGCCATAACGAACAGAAATACTAATATTATTAAACAAATCAAATATAGGAGTTGATTATGATACTTGACCATAATAAAAATATATTTATCTGTATATATACATCATGTTTAAAAATAAATAAAAACATTCTGCATATGCGCGCACTCACCCCAAGATGGCGGCTGTTCTCTCAACCGGAAGTCGACTTTGGATTCCTGGGAAATGTAGTTCTAGGAAATGTAGTCTTTGTTTTTTGTAAGGCGACTCATTATTTTATTTATTTATTTTTTTTAAAGTCACACTGCATTTTTTTTTCTCCTCTGCATTGTAGGTATACAGTAACATATTATTTTGGGTAAAACTGGACAAAGTGCAGAAATTTATTAATTGAAATATTTGTGATGAAAAATAAATCCACTATTATGGGAGAATGTGCCGTTTGGTAGTGGAGCACATTGCATTCACAAAAGAAAACAATAAGAGTAATTATCTAATTATTATGATTCATAATCATGTCATAATTTTCTCATAATTATGACTCACTGACGCAAAACAAAAGAAAAATGTGTTACATACTTTGTTAGTGAGAAGAAACAATATTTACTTATTATTCAAGGTTTCATTAATATTAAGGTAATTAACTTCCAACATTTCTCTAGCCATTACAATCTGGTCCTTGTTGCAGCAGCTACAGTTGCAATATCTCGTTACAATGTAGGGTGGAAATGGGTGGGATACATTAGGCTGCAAGAGAACCTTTCTTTCCTGATGTTGTTGTGTTTCAAGCTGAAAAAATGGCCAAGCGTATAGATTTGAGTGACTTTGACAAGGGCCAAATTGCGATGGCTAGAGGACTGGGTCAGAGGTGAACTGGATCAGGATCATAGGCAGCAGAGGCTCACTGATGCACACAGGGAGTCTGATCCATGTATTCTGGTCCAGTATAAGACGTGCTGTAGCACTAATTGCTGAAAAGGTAAATGCTGGTGTCCATAGAAAAGTGTCAGAACACACATTTCACCATTGTTTCGGTGGCCCAAGGGTGTTATTAAGTGTGTGGTCATAATGATATGGCTGATTAGTGTGTGTGTAGTGAAAGTAAAGTGTAACCCAAAAGCTTAGAAAGATATTTGTGTACACATGACTTATTATTTATATACAAAAAATATATTCCCACACGAGTAAAATAGGCATGTAACCTGTCTGTATATACCAACCACAGCCCTGAAGAGCTCAGTAATTTACTTTATTCAGTCTCATAGCAATAATGAATTTATGACAAAATACTGTTTATAATAATATAAAAACAGTTTAGGAGCATGTAAAAGGTAATAAATATAGTCTATATCCACTGTGTCGCATTAGCGCCACTTTCTGGTCATAATCTCCATCATCTTCCTTTCAGCTTAAACGCTCTTTTCTTAAGAATCCTATAAATTACTTTATTCCCTTTCCTCTGTGTCTAGAAAATATTTGATGGGTCCTAAATATATCACGTGACTGCTGAGGTGCTGTTCACCCTCGACTATTGCGTCACAGGTCTGTAAAAAAGAGATTCATTAAAACACTGAACGTCGCGCTCTGATTGAGGTTGTTGATTGAGCTCTGATTGAGCTCTGTTCGTCCTCTGCGCCTCCTGCTTTTCGCAGCCGGTGTTGCAGCCACAGCACAGCCTCCTTCGTTTTCCCCTTTGTTAAAGTGCCCCTATTATGCCATTTAAAAGGTTGCTAATATTGCTTAATGAGTCTCTTAAAACAGGTTTACATGTATGCAAGGTCAAAAAACACTTTAGTTTT
>JAQMYG010000017.1:4501566-4523245 GCA_030014215.1 Clariallabes teugelsi
GGGTGGGTGGGTGCTGCAGGGGATGGGCGGGGGTCATAGGTCCCCACCAATGTCCAGAGCAAATCTACGCCCTTGGTATATATACACAAAACCAGCAAAGTGTGACATTAACCATTCAACAATTACAGCCATTTTCATACACACCACCTTTTTTTTTTTTTTTTTTTGGCTAAATGGAAGAAACTAACATAATTACAAACATGGTCTTTAATACTTACTACACAAGTAACATAAGAGTACCTGCCCAATCAAAGCATCAAGCATTAAAATGTTTTAATGCAAGTAATCAACACAGTGATTATTGATAAAGTTATCACAAACTCAGTTTTAGTTAGCCAACCCACACGTTCACATTAGAACATAAACCAAAGCTACAAACTCTACCTACCCAACCTGAAACCTGGCCCCACTCAGGATAGCCTCAAAAATAAGAAAGGAGGAATTTAAAAAAAGATGCTGAAACACTTCCATATCCAACCAGGGAGCTCAAGCACAGCCTCAAAATAAACACTCCTCTCCATCTCTACTTACTAAACCCAATGTTTCAGCAGATTAAACTCCAGAAATTAAGTAAACTAAGACCAGATCAACAAATATAGGGGTATACAAAATTTAATACTGTACCTCTTCCTGGGCTTTCTCCATTAAAGCCCCATTTATTCATTTGCAGTGTGTGAACATAAGAAGGCACTTTACTAAGTTTATTAAGTTTACTTAAGTGACAGTTTTAAAGTATACTTAGGTGTGAAGCAGGGTTGCCCTTTAGGTGCAGCTCAGTTTTCTTGATAATTTTAAAACAGATGAAAGAATTGGAGGAGCAGGAGTAGAGGAGCTGTGACTATTGCCATATTTGAGATCCCCAACACCTGTAGTAAGGGTGTGAATTACATTTTTGTTTTTGCTTTGAAAACAAAAATGTAATTCGCACCCTGTTTTGGGGGGGTTTCTTTAGGCCTGTCAGAACCAGATGCATTTGGTTTAAAACCAATATTTATGAAGCAACTTTCATGACAAACACAGAGGTGTGCACACACACAAAGCTCTCCAACCATCAACACATTTTGGGTGCGAGTATACATTCATTAGTTCTTGTAAAATATTAAAGTTTTGGCTGTGATACATCATAATTTGTATATGAATCAGGTTTTAATGATTATGTCTTTACAACTTAGGAAAATTTAAATCTCAGATTTTTTTTAAGCCCGGGTAAGACACTTCGGATTTCTCTTTTTCAGGAGTGTTTTAGTACTAGGAATACAACAGCTGTAGCCCATTTCTTGAAGAAGACTATGCATTGTGGCTCTTGATGCACTGACACTTGACTCAGTCCACACCTTGTGAAGCTCTTGCAAGGTCTTGAATCAACTTTGCTTGACAGTTTTTCTTAAGGTTGCAGTCATCAGCAATAAACTTTTGTACTCAATTACAAGTACTGTTACTTCAGTGACATTTTACTGAAGTACAAGTAAAGTTACCATTATAAAAATCTACTTAAGTAAAAGTAAAAAGTAGCTCATAAAAAATTTACTCGGAGTAAAAGTTACCAAGTTACTTTTACTTTTAACAGCGGGGGTGGGACAGGGGATTCTAGTGTAGTTCAAAAAAGACAAGCGGATGTAAATCTCAAACTAGTTGTTTTTAATTGAAGGAACACTTATAAAGCTGTTGCCTTTCTTGTGCTTGAAATCAAACTGGTCGCTTAAATACGGTGTGACGCTTTGCGCCGGATAGCTGAGGGAAAAAAAGAGCTCAGAGCCAAGAATAATGTTCAGCACAAAACCTTTATCGGCCTCCTTCAGCGTCACAAAATTATAATACAAAACATAAAGTAAAAGTAAAGAAAGGGGTAAAAAAAAAAAAAAAAAATAGAGCGTTTCGGGGGTGAGCAGCACACCTGAGCTCCTACTCTGTTCTCTCCTTCTCACGCACACACATCCGCAGCGCACACACTGGACAAGGGGCGGCAACCCTTAAAAGGGCAACGTACATACGTACATAATGTGGTATACAACATAGTAGTGGCCATTACAATGGCCAGGGGTTTGATCATAGGAATTTGATGTCATTTCATTTTCAGCTGGGTCTGCGTCACTGGCATCTGTTTTGTCTGTTTCCATCGTTTTTGTGAATTTAGCGCGTTTGTTCTCCCTACCAATCAATCAATCAATCAATCATTGCTTTTTTTCCTTCCCCGTTGCATTATTTTTATTATTTTTCATTTTCATTCATTTATTTTGTACTCCTTAGTGACTATGATTTAAAATGTAGCGAAGTACAATACTTCAAACAAAACATACTTATGTAAATGTACACAAAAAACTACTCAATTACAGTAACGTGAGTAAATGTAATTCGATACTTTTTACCTTTGCCCTGTTGCTTGTGCAACTTTTCCTACTAATTAATCTAGAATATATGAGTTTCACATACTCTATACTGCTTTTTTTCTCTGTACAGGGTCAGCCCTGGAGCCTATCCCAGGAGAGTTAGGGCACAAGACAGGGTACACCCTGGACTGGGTGCAAATCCATTGCAGGGCACACACATCATTCACACACTACAGGCAATTTGGTCATGTCTTTGGACTGTGGGAGAAAACCATAGTACCAGGAGGAAACCCACCAAGCACAGGGATAAGATGCAAACTCCAGACCCGAGGCGGGAATCAAACCTGGACCCTGGCGACAGTGTTGACCTCTAAGCCAATATATGACATTTTCTTTTTCTTTTTTTTTCTTAAACTACCAAAGAAAATTATTTTTCTTCCAGATACCCACCCCCCCTTAATTAAACAAATTTGAGGTTTGCGATTATATCTGATATAGTTGTTTTTCCATATGAATTATTTGTGGTGAGGAAATTTTATTTTTGTGTACTAAAAGCAAACACAAAAGAGCTGGACATTTGATAACTGAAATGGAAGTTACATTGGAGAAATAATTCTATAGCTATCTACTTTACTGAATATAATGTTAGTGATTAAGTATCCTACGTGCCATTTTTAAATTATATATATATCAAGGATATTTTAGAAATATAGTGTGTGAAAAAAGTGTGTATGAGTGGAAATCTAAAATATTTATAATTTAAGACTTGATTACATAACGTTAATTGGTTCAATAAATGTGGTTTATTTTAATAATTAAAAATATTTGATAAATGTTAAAATATTATTATTTAATTAAATATTTAAATAATTAAGAATCTACAGTATTATTATTATTATTATTATTATACTGTAAGGTCGTGACGAACCCGCCGCCATTTTTGCGTCGCACATGAAAATCTTCGTGACGTATTTCCTGTGCGACACAAAAATGGCGGCGGTTTCGTCGTGCGTTTACAGTTAGTTCAGTCAATGAGTGATTCTAAAATAGAATTTTTTCCCGTCTTTTTAAGAAATATATTTTTATAGTGGATATAAAGAGAGTTTTGTTGAGAATTTAGTCTATCTTCCAGGATCGTCCCTACTTTATTTTAGTGGTAAGTGTGAACTATATACACCTTCTTTTTCTAAATAAACACATTGTGTCTACGGAGAGTTTGTTTTGGATGCACGAGCATCTAAAGAAAACATGGTTGTTATTATTATTATTATTGTATGTATAAATCGTCCAATATTTTACTTGACAAACATTTCATTAAAAAAATATTATTATGATTTTTCTTTCCTTGACTTTAGTAAAGCAGCTTTGGCGTTTGAATCATGTCGGATGAGGACGAAGCCCCTTTGGTGAAAAAAACTCGCATCTTCTATGGAAGTCTTGAAGAGAAAGAAAAGGAGCGTCTTTCCCGTGATGGAGGAATTTCATCTACCAAAGATGCGATCAAGGCTGCAATTGAAGCTGGAAATATTAACATCTCCAGTGGTCAGTATCCCACTTGAATGTCATAGCAGTGAAAACAGGCTCATTTTGAGCTGCTGATTTCTTTATTGGGATGTAATTAGTTTTCCGGAGTATGCACCAGATATCACAGGTTCTTGTATTATGGCGATTATGGAGCTGTAGATATGTATGATTCATAATGCCTATGACTTGTCAAAGCTGATCTCGCTAAAATGACTGGTTTGAACTTTTTTTAATTCAACTGGAATTGGTCAGACCTTCAGTCCAATCTGATCCCTCTCGCGTCAGCCGTAAGATAAACCCTTACCTCAACATCGTTGATTTTCTTGTCTGCTATACTAAACGGTGAGTTCATGATCTTACCAAACCGGTTCAATGCTAAAAACAGCTTGGACCAGTAAAAAGCAGGCTGTGTAAATTTGACTACTAATATGATGTGCTTTCACTAGAGATGGAATAAAAATTATTTGTAAAAAAGAAGGATAAAATTATCTAGTCGACCCCTATAGCTTAAAAACTATGCTGTTTAGCACATATCCTCAAAGCAAAAATATTGCTTTGACTTTTATTGCTTGTTGATGGATGTATCCTCACCTCATGTAAGTTGGGCTTAATATTCAGTAAATGGCGTGTGATTAAGTACTGTTGATTCCTTTTCACATGGGTGGGGTGACTTCATCATTCAGTTCACCCTGTATACATTGTCTGATATATTTTTAAATGTGGTTAGTTAGGTAAAGTGTGTTAAAACTACTATGAAAGAATCAGACAAATTAAAATGCTAGAGGTAATCCAGTAATATCATTCCACCTCCCGGATCACATCTAGGATTTTTTTTTAATCATGCTAGTTGTTTTTGTAATTTGTTACTTATCTAATGGCTATCCAGGTGAGTCCCTGGAGCTGGAGGAGCGTGTAAGCGAGCGGCAGGCTGAGGTCCTGGCTGAGTTTGAGCGCAGAAAACGAGCTCGACAAATCACAGTGTCTACCGATGACACCGAAGTCAAAGCATGTCTCCGTGCCCTCGGAGAACCAATCACGCTGTTCGGCGAGGGCCCCGCTGAAAGACGAGAGAGGTAATGTGCCTTTTACTACTACTTTTTTTTCTTCGCCATTCATCTTCGACTGCGCTCGTATACTTTAACCAACTAACGCACTTATTATGTTTCATAGGTTGAGGAATATTTTGTCAGTAGTGGGTCCGGATGCTCTGAAGAAATCGAAAAAGGACGAAGAGAAAGCGAAGCGTTCCCAAGAGGACGTATGTACCCTACGGTTTAAAAAACGTTAAAAAAAAAAAAATTGTCGCTGATATTAAGGAAATCATGGAATTAAAGTGCAGTGCTTTATTCAGTCTCAGCAGACGTGGTACCACGAGGGTCCTGAGACCCTGAAGGAGGCACGTATCTGGTTGGCTAAATATTCACTGCCCAGGTAAGAACAGCTCTTTCTATTAAAAGGAGCTAGAATGCAAGTAATATATTTTCTTGTTACCAGTAATTTATTTTACTTATTTTTTATTTTACTTACTTTATGAAATTGCAGCTGATCTTTGTCATACACACCATTATACTATGTAATTGGATCTAATTCTGTGTTTGTTTTTTCCTCCCAGAGCTGTGAATAGACTGGATGCTGCTCATGCTCACAGAGAGATTCCCGAATCTACACGCACCGTACGACAACAAGAACTTCACAAGTCACTGAGGGTGAGCTGATATCACTGGTCTCAAGAAAAGCAGCACATCATCTCGGTTCTCTTCTTCTTTTTTCCCCCATTAAATTACATTATCATTAAATTCTCCACATTTCCCATCAGAACCTGAATAACTTTTGCAGTCAGATCGGAGACGATCGTCCGATCTCCTACTGCCAGTTCAGCCCGAACTCCAAACTCTTAGTCACTGCATCATGGTGAGCTTTCCTTTGTTGTAATGGTTTTAACACTGTAATTGATATCACTTTCACGTTCATTAATCATCCTGTGTCTGGATTAGGAGCGGTCTGTGCAAACTCTGGAACGTTCCAGACTGTAGTCTCGTTCGCACGTTAAGAGGTAAGGAAGTGGTCCTCTTTCTTAAATCGCATCAGCAAGCCGATTTATTTATTTATTTATAATGATTGAGTTGAGACATTTCCTGAATATTTGCACGTAGGTCACAATACCAACGTTGGAGCGGTCAGCTTCCATCCACAAGCCACACTCACTCTGGACGAGTCAGACGTCAACCTGGCCTCCTGTGCTGCAGACGGATCTGTTAAGCTGTGGAGTCTCGACAGGTGTGTGTGTGTGACTTTGTGGGGAAAACCGAATCACAATGTGGCTGAATTATGACAAACAGCTATAATAAATGTTGGAGGCAAAAGTGGCCTTTTTTAATTATTTTTTTTAATTTTTGTCCACACATGATTCTTTTTTTTAAAAAATTATTATTATTATTATCATCAGTGTAAAACAGAGCAAATCTCATGGAATCTAATAATTTTTTTTTATTCTGATTTGTCCTCCTCCCTTATGGTCCTAAATCAGATCCAGGTCTAATTATTATTAAGTAATTAATTAATTAATTTATTTATTTTTTGCAATGTCACCTCTGTCTGAACAGTCAAATCTGAAATCATGTGACTTTTACTGCAAGCTTTTACACATTCATTGTTATTTCATGCTAGGAAAAACGAACGATACAAATAGCGCGATGATGCTGTAACTGGTGTTAATTTTGTCAGCTATTTTAAATTTGAGTCTTAGTCCCAGGATAAATGTCCCTGTTATTTTTTTATCATATTTAGTCAATCTTATCCTATTTTTGTTTAGTCAAGTTTTAGTCGACTAAAAGTCTGGAAATGTTAGTCTAGTTTTAGTCAGAGGAAACTTTAAGTATTTTAGTCAATGAAAACGTAACGTTTTAGCAATTAGATTATTATTAATTAACCCTACAGTCAATGTAATCTAGCCAAAATGTTTTTGTTATAAAATTATCTTAACATTTAAAATGTATATTTTCATCTGATGTTTTCAGCTTTTTTTTTTTTTTTTTACCATCACAACAACTGCTGCATGTCTATATATTTTTTTAAATACAAACAATAGGAGCAGTATGGACAATCCAGTGTTTTTAAACTTAAATTACCAAAAAGAGGCTGTGAAACTGGGTGATTTTAATGGTATGCCTTAATGAATCTCTTCAGGTTTGTGGTATTTTTCCCAGCGATTGTGTTCCCCCACTGTTTCCCCTCCAATGTTACTACACGTCGGCTTTTTTCTCCAGTTCAGTTTAAAGAAAACAGCCCCAAATATCAGCTCTTCCCTTTCGCCCGAGTAATACTTCTGTGATGACGAAGAGTTGAAGATGACTGAGCTTCGTCACTGCCTGTCACACTGTGACCCGGGAAATGCTGCTGCTCGCGCCATAATGAACGAACACCGCATCGCAGCGGATTGTGAAGAAAATTATATGTTGACGAAAATAAAGACAAATGTTTTATGAGTTTTTATTTTTTAAAACCACATTTTAGTCTCACCTTTTCCCGTCAACAATGTTGCATGCTGATTTTATCACTGCCACTGGTCATTGATATCCGTGACGTCTCGTCATCGTCTCGTCTTACTCACAGGAAAAAAAGTCGTAGTATGAATCAGAGTTAGTCAGTAAATCGGATTAGGGCCACTTTTGCCTGCTGCCAATTTTGTCAACAAATGCTGTTAGAATTCTTCAATAAAGATCTCCCTAAACCTTTTCCTGTGCAGTGATGAGCCTGTCGCAGACATCGAGGGTCACTTCATGAGGGTGGCTCGCGTGACATGGCATCCTTCCGGTCGCTTTCTGGGCACAACCTGGTGAGAAAATCCTGCTTTCTATACCAGTTCTAGTTATTGTAACTATAAGTCCTATAGTTATTGTAAAACCTGTATCTCTCTTCCAACTCCAGCTATGATAACTCGTGGCGTCTGTGGGATCTGGAGGCCCAAGAGGAGATTCTTCACCAGGAAGGCCACAGTAAAGGCGTACATGACTTGGATTTCCATCCCGATGGCTCCTTAGCAGGAACTGGGTGAGATTTTTAATGTTGTTGATCACAGATGTACTTGAAAAACATTCTAGTGCATTAATGATGTTTTAACTGCAAAAAAGGATATTATAGCAAATATATAGCGAATGATTCTGAATGTGGAAAACATAGTAAAGTGTTATTAAATACATTTCAAACTTGAAATTCTTCTACTACTTATTATTATTATTATTATTATTATTATTATTATTATTTGTTTTTCAAATAACCTTACAATGAGGAATATTGTCTTACAGATACTCAGCAATTTTCACTTTTTTACATTTATAATTATTAAGCAGGGTTAAATAATAGGGTCAAAAATAATAATAATAATAATAATAAAAATAGGGTCAAAAATAATCACACTCTGGCTGTAGAAATGATTCAACTTTTAGAAAAGACAGATACATAATTTTTCGAAATATTCTCCTTTCTTTTCAAAACATTTTGTCCCATTTGTCAACAAGCTTCCATATTCCCTCATTAACCATTTTTTAGTCTGAGCTGTGAACCACGAATGCACCGCTGTCTTCACTTCTTCATCAAAAGTGAATCTTTGTCCTCGTAGGGCTGCTTTCAGGGGAGCAAACAGGGTGAAAGTCTGATGGAGCAATTTTAGGACTATAGGGAGGATGCTTTAACACTTCAAAACAAAAGGTTTATGCAGAGTGTCGATAGTGCGGGCAGAAGTGTGCGGATGTGCGTAACGAGCACCGTTAATTGTTGAACCTTTTTCCTGATAATGTTCCAATACTGACCCTTGAGAATCCCGGAACACTATAAGCATTGATGAATTTTCCAGCTGATGGTTTTGACTTTTAAACTTTATCTCGGTCGGCGATCGAGGATGTTTCCGTTCCATACTCTGCCGTTTACTCTCAGGCTCGTAGTGATGAATCCGTGTCTCGTCTCCAGTAATGATTCTCTTTAAGAAACTTTCACCTTCCTTAGAGTATCGGTCCAAATTCTATTTGCGCATATCCAAAATGTTTTTCCATGCTACGCACAAAATCTTACACTCTCAAACCACATAAAAACTAATCACTGCACGTAGTGCTTCTTTTATGCAAATCACAAGTGGGGCATCTATTTTTTGCTCACACCCGCAGTTACAAATGAACTGATGTAACACAATCACATCTGCACAGCAGTGACTGGGGAGACCGTTGTCTTGAATGGAAAGTGCTGATGAGACAGTGCGGGGAAAACAGGAGTTTTAATAAAACCAGAGAGAGGATAATTTTTGATTCATCCTCGAATATGATTATGTAACGTAATATTATGTATACGTCATATTTCTCATTAGATTTTCCTGCCACATGTACAGAGTTACTTCAGTTCTGTGTGTGTAAATATCGTGTCAGGCTTGGAAGTAGAACAGCTATGACTTTGATTCCTCATTGTATTCCTTTAAACGTGGCTCTTTCAGTGGTCTGGATTCATTCGGCCGCGTGTGGGACCTGAGGACCGGTCGCTGTGTCATGTTCCTGGAGGGCCATCTCAAAGAGGTCTACGCAATCAACTTCTCCCCAAATGGGTAAAAAAAAAAGAAAAGAAAACTTCAGTCTTCATATTTCAGTGTTGTCCAGAAATTCTCATTTTGAAACATTTCAGAAAGAATAATGTTAATGTGTGTGGTGCAGTTTTCATGTGGCTACTGGGAGCGGTGACCATACATGTAAAGTGTGGGACCTGCGGAGGAGGAGGTGTATCTACACCATCCCTGCTCATCAGAACCTGCTGTCCTCCGTCAAGTTCCAGCGTAAGTGTTTGGAAAGTAAATAGTAGGATATAAGTATCTTCTATATAGCAACTTTGTGTATTTATATCTACTAAAGAGTAGTGTTATTAATTTTTAGTACAGTCTGTTCCCAACATATGAACAAGTTCCATTCCGAAAGCTGGTTCGTAAGTCCAATTTGTTCGTAAGTCCAACAAACATCGTCTAGATACAAGGATACTAACACAATTGGCTATACACATTATAAAACCATCATGTTCCATGATCTTGTTCTTTAGAATCGTGCTGACGGTTCGAATTTAATTATAAAATTCCTGTATGCTATTACAGGAAAATTATCAATGTCAAGATGTAAAGTCAGCTTCCTGGAGAGTGTTATTCCTTTGTTTTTGTAAGATGTTAGAATGCTGCTCGTCTGTGCTACAAGAAACCACAAAATTCTTTGTTCTAAAGAATTTCCTGTCTCTCATACCGTACTATGACAAAGCACTGATACTGGAGTCTTCTTTAAAAACACTGCTAAATAAATTTCTCCACATAGAAACAAACTCGCCATATACATGAGCCACTGTTATGACATTTATTTAATTGCTACGAGCAGTCTTGTACCCAATTCTAGACCAGTGAACAGTTGGTAACATGAACAAAGTGAACTTCATGTTATAACTAAAACACTAAACTAAAACCAAAACATCTCATGTTATACAATTTCTTTTTTGACAATATAACAGTATGGTGGCACCAAAATGAACATGGAGTCCCTTTTAGGTCTGGTTACGCTCATGGTTTCTTTCTCATGATGCCTCAGAGTTTCTTTATTGCCACTATCACCTCCAGTTCACTTAAGTTTCCGTGATTAGATTTTAGCTTCTTTTTCTTTCTCTCCCATCTGTGTTTACTTTCATCCACATCTAACCAATTATAGATAAGACCGAATTTATGTAACCAACCATAACATAGGAGGTGGGATTTATTGAAAAAAATGTGAAGTCTAACCTAAACTTAAAGTTGGAGAAAACGTACTTCTTAACATGGACGAATTTATTCTGAATAAATGCTTTGAGCATGTAAAAGCACATCTTATAATTTCAGCATCCATGGGTTACATTATGTATGTTTTCATGGACAATATGCTGTTTGGAGGATTTATATCTTTCCCTCTTTGTTCTCCAGCTACGGACGGTCATTACTTGCTAACGGGTGCTTACGACAACATGGCTAAAGTGTGGACCCACCCTGGATGGTCTCCTCTGAAGACCCTGGCAGGACATGAAGGCAAAGTGATGGGACTCGACCTGTCTCCGGACGGCCAGCTCATTGCCACCTGCTCGTATGATCGCACCTTTAAACTCTGGGTGACCGACTGAAGAAGACAAAACGATCTGTTTGTGTTTGAGGACTCAGGAGTGTAGTTTAGGCTGTTCTTGATCACAGTTCACCTGGCAAACACCTGCTTTGGGGGAAAAGTAGCCTACAGCACAAGTTTCTGAATCCTTGAATCATTGGGTTTTTTTGTTTTTGTTTTTAAGTCTGAGGTTCAGATTTTTTTTTTTTTTCTTGTTTTTTTTTTTTCTTCTTCTTCTTTTGGTCTTTATAACAGCCTGAGGAATTGTTACTTTGCGAGATATATTCAGGCTTTTATGTTCTTCCATTGACCATCTGTTTTTAATAAAATCATGAATAAAGTTGCGTGTGTTTGCCTCATGCTTGTGGAGGTGTTAAGTTTCAGAGCTATTTGATGCCACACAATGAACTGCTGATGTAAAACATTTCCCAAAGCAGTTATGTGGATAATTAAGAGTTCTTAGCTCCCTGAAAGGTTTCTACAGTAAACCACAAGCACAAACAAAAAACAAACATATTTTCTGGCCCAGTATTCAAAATTAATATTTAAAAAATAATCATTTAAATACATTACCTTTTCTCTTTTGCTTCTTTGTACATTTTTCTTTCATCAAACACCTTGAAAAACAATTGTAACATAAAATCCAGTCTGATCTGACTTTTCTTCTTTGCCCTTCCTTGACATTACTAAGGTGTTGCACATAAATGTCATTTATCAAGACATTTCAGTCATGAGGAACCCAGGTTCTTTGGGATGCCTTGTCATAAATTCACATACAGTATGTTCTCATGGTTCTAACACCACCAGCAGCAGAAGCGACAGTGTCTACAGCAGGGGCTGGTGTGGAAGCGTGGCTCAGTCAGCGCCATGTTGGGCCAAGCGGATGGAGGCTGATCTGTGATCGGCTGCTTAATAAATGACAGCTTGGTCTCCAGGGGTGCTTTCTGTGGGCTGCTTCGCTGGTTCTCCACCTCAGCTTTGACACCCAAGAACGCAGCCAGGTCCAGGTCCAGGCCGACGGCACCTCCTCGAGGTACAGGAGTGTTCTGACGACACTGAGGACAAGGGATCCACAACTATGTGGGGGGGAAGACAAAGTGGATTAAACATGTGATGAATAGATCACCAGTTATGACATTTGGCTTGTGGTGGTGGTATTATTGTGGCTCCTATTTAAATCAAGGACAGAGCTTTTATAGACATCATATTACTGCACAATTAGGTATTGAAGTGTTAATAGGTTAATACCCCATGCTCATGCTTTGTACCAATTCAGAGAATTGGTACAAAGACAAAACTTAGACGACTTGTGATGAAATTTCCATTGAAGGACGGCGTAAAAAAATGATTAACATTTACGGAGTTCAAGCACAGTACGGTGATGAGACTCGAAAACCGCAGTGAAACATTTGAATGGTGTGAACATCCAGAGAGTTGAACACCTGATCCTTGAAGATCAACGGATAACTTGCAGAAGAGACGCATCTGGCTGTGGAAACTGTACACACAATCATTAAAGGAATTCCTGGGAGGCTAGCGTGTCAAACAAACCGTTCTACCTTCAAGCTCTAGTGAAAGACTGGGATAAGTGCATTAGTGTAAGAAGCTTAAGAAGCTTAAGAAGAAGAAAACATGTAAAGAAGATTATCAGGGAAGGAAGCACTTAATGTTTTTTTAAGGGAAGGCTAGGTTGGAAAGTTGGCTTTAAATGGCAGAGAAGATGCGGGAGAGTGAGACCTACAGGTGGTGGTAATGCAACTTACTGGATGCCGACCGCCATTAAACAACAAGGAAGAAGAAGAACCGTGTTCTGTTATTCTGCGCAATCAAAAGTCCCAGTTTGACTTGAACGTCCCTCATAGTTTTGATTTGATCAGAGAGTATTCCAAAATTTTTCACCTTATTTTCCAGTACTTTTTTTTACAAAATGAGATAACACTTTACTGAGGCCAAGGGGACATTAGCATGTTAAAGCATTATAGAAAAGTCATACAATACACTTGAAAAATAAAGGAAGTATGAAATAAACATTAAATATAATAAATATTGCAAATAATTGAATACAATACAATAACATTTAAACAGCCAGAACTGCTCTCAGAGCTGCTGTTATATTTTTCCCGCGCCATTATTCCTATTTTCACTGTAATTCCAAAATTTATGTTTGTTCAAACTTTCATACACTGTTCAATTAATTCCTGGTTAAATTCCAGTTTGTCTTTTCCTCCACTAATGATAACGCTTCTGAACCCATCACCTCTCCATCTCCCATGTGTTTCTCCTCAAAGCAGAAAAATGTGTCCTGCCCTTGCAAATGAATCGTCTGATGCCCACCTGCTCGTTAATGACCGTATCCAGTCGTCTCAGGCAGTCCTGACAGAACGTGTGGCCGCAGTAGAGCTTGCGTGGAAGCCTTTCGACCAGGTTATAGGCGCTGTAACAGATGATGCAGTCAAGCTTCCGACTGTCTCTAGAGGACTGGGCTGCTGCCACCTCATTCTCCTCAGCTGGAGCGTCGGACACGGCGACTACATCCTCCATCATCCTGCCGAAGGAAAAGTAACTGAAACCTGAGTCTTCCATTCATGAGCTCTTACTAGGGATAATAAGATCTTTTCTACTTCATGCATTTGAAGACACCCACTTTTCCACATACACGTATAACAAGATATGAACAAAAGTCAGTAATTCCAGTCAGTCTTATACTAATTGATTAATATGGTAGGTTTATCTGATAGAGCATACAGTCAGTGTAGATATAATAAGTATATACAGAGGCCAATGCGAAGATACTAATCCCTCCAACAAAACTGGAGAAACTTGTACTGAATCTTGGATCCTTCTCTATTTAATATATACAGTACTGTGCAAAAGATCCAGATTTTCGGGGAACGGTGGCTTAATGGTTGGCACTGTCGCCTTGTACCTCCAGGGTCTGGGTTCGATTCCTGTGCCAGGTCTGTGTTCATGGAGTTGGCATGTTCTCCCTGTGCTTGGTGGGTTTCCTCTGGGTTCTCCAGTTTTCTCCCACAGTCCAAAGACATGCAGAATAGGCTAATTATCGTTCCCAAATTGTCAAAGTGTGTGAATGAACGTTCCTGGATGTACCCCGCCTCGTGCCCTAAGTCTCCTGGGAGAGGCTCTAGGCTCCCTACAACCCTGTACACAGGATAAAGCGATACAGACAATGGGTTCCAGACTTTCTTGTATTTATTTATGTAGTCTTGAAGATGTTTTTGGCTTTCATTTTGGCAAGTATTTGACTCTCATTTTCAGTCAAATCCCTATACCTGATTCCAGTTTCACAGAAATGTTTTTTCTTTGTTAAGCCACACAGTGATCAATTAAACATTCATGCATAAAGAAACCACCTAACTTAAAGCATGGACCAGTGGGAAGCAGGTGCAGATGATGACAGATGATCAGGCCAGTGATTAGTATACTGGTGATGCTGAATGCTGAGTGGTTGGAACAGTCGAAAAGGGAAATGAGGTTGCTGCTGAAGTTGTTGGTGGCACGGTGGCCTTAGTGGTTGGCACTGTCGCCTGGTACCTCCAGGTCTTTGGTTCAATTCCCGTGTCTGGTCTGTGTACATGGAGTTTGCATGTTATTCTTGTGCTTAGTAGGTTTCCTCCGGGTTCTCCAGTTTCCTCCCACAGTCCAAAAACATGCAGTTAAGGCTCCAAATTTCCCGTAGCATGTCCAAATACAGTGGCCACCATTGGCCCCAATGGTCCATAGTTGGATTACACAGGTTCTATAAGCATTTCACTGCTCATAAGCATTTCACTGCACTGTGTATGACTGTGTATGTTACAAATAAAATTTTAATTTGATTTGGTTCCTAGATGAATGGATGGCTGAAGTTACATAAACAAATAATTTTTAAACTGTATCTTTAGGCACTTTTCAGCCTGTTGCAGTAAAATGTTTGTTCCCATTTCTTTAATTTAATCTTCGTAATTTAATTTCATTTAACATGAAGAAATGGGGGGAGGGGGGGGGGGCTCAAGAGCTTTGCATAGTACTGTACCCAGTCTTCATCCTTGATTTTGAAGCTACTGTATGGCAGGTGATATGTTTGAACCAGACGACACTCAAATGTCATTGTGCTGCTAATACTATTTATTTAATGTTCTACACTACTGTAATTTCACCTGTCAATTTATCAGCTGCTGTGCTGTTCATATGTCTAGTTTTGTTTGTTAGGATTTTTCTACACTACTCAGAATAAACCAAATTTCACTCTACTTGGAAGATGGAAAAAGACATTTTCTAAAGCCTAGTCCAAAATACTATCAGAAACATAAAAAACAAAAACACTCCAAAACCGACTAAAATCCATAGAGTTACAAAAGGCTTAATTGCGCATGGAGATACAATATATATTTTTTAAGTTTTTATTTTTGCAATCATAACACTCTGACCACAAGCCTTAATGTTTCATGCTTATAACTCTAAGTTTTATTTAATTATATAAAATTTTATAAAATTCAGTTTTGGTCATTAATTACTGGTAATTAAATAATTGGTCATTAAAATTGATTGCCCACCAAATTTTAATTGAAATAAAAATAAAAACAAATCCACTCATAGTTTCAATAAACCTTGGCAAAAATATTTACCTTTAACCTACAATTCACCTATTTTAATACTGATGCATTAAAAGCATTAAATGATCTTTATAAGATTCACTCAGCACTGGATATTAATATATAACAGTCATAATGCATAATAATACAGTAGGTGCCAGGATCTGCATCATGAATTATAGGGTTACTCTTTGTCGAAGCTCATCATGCAGTGCTTCCTGACATTATTAAACTTACTTTAAAAAAAAACAAACAGATTTGGTCTTACCTGTCAGGATGTAAAGACTGTTTGCAGTTCCAGTGCCGATGTCACAGAGCCGTGCATTTCAGCATGGACGCGGGTCTAGTCTCCACTTTCAACCATCTTATCTTGTGTTCCACTTGAGTTCACGTCACATTGTTTTACAGCTGGATTACAATAATCTGCATGTATACGAATGCTTGCAAACACCCTCACTGAAGTCAGTATTTTGCCTGGCTGTGTCTTTGTTGCCTGTTCGAACCACTTTAGTGTCTTTAGCCCAGAGGACAAACTGTGTGCTTCCTCACTCTTGAATATTTAAAGCCCATCTGTCATTGTGCACCTTACACACATGAGCGCGTACACACTTACGTACACACAAACACAGATTTGAGTCTTTATGTTCGGTTTGGTTCGAGATTAGAGTAAGGCTTTATTACTTCTTTTTAACATTTCCATTAGCTGCATGATGGTTATGTGAATTTAATATTAAACTAGAACAGAAGCAGACCCACTATTCTGCTTGTAATCACTATGATTACGAAGAGACCCATAAAACCTGATCCAATATCAGCTGGCAGGAGAGTAACACATGTCTGCTGTCTTATGTATCAGCTTTCTAAAGTAGGTAAAAAGCCAGCTCATGTTACAGCAACGATCCTGCAAGTACTGTTGTCTCTGTTGGTCGCTCTGCTCTGAGATCAGGTTTAATGCTCACTTAATCCTCTTTAGAAATAAAGCACAGGTGTGGATATCTGACTGGAGATCAGTTTTGTTGGAAAGAAAATGGAAGGCTGAAGGTCTATCACCTTACATCTACCTCAATAGAGGCCCAGAAATTTGACCTTCATTTGATATGGACAGCTGGGTTGTGCTACATTGTGAAGAACCTGTGAATATACCCTACTCCCTACAAAGTCTACATCTTTTACAGTGGGAGCAGTATGCACATTTTTATGCCATAACACGGTTTGACTTCTGCTCTAGGATATTTTCTTGTTATCAAGCGTCACATCATTGTAGAATAAGACAGTTCTTTAGATGTTGCTCTGGGTTCTTTTATGAGCTCCTGGATGGGACGTTGTTGTGCTCTTGGAGTAATTTTGGTAGGAAAGGTTCACCATTGCTCCAAGTTTTCTCTGTTTGTAAATAATGGCTCTCACATGATTCGCAGAAGTTCCAAAGTCGTCATAAATGTCTTTGTGACCCTCCAGACTGATATATGTTTCTCATCTGTTCTTGAATTTCTTTAGATCGTGTTGCTTTTTTAGATCTTTACTTTGTCATAAACGTTTTATTTATAAGTGATTTATAAGTGATTTCTTGATTCAACAGGTCTGGCAGTAATCAGGCCTGGATGTGGCAAGTGATATTCAACTCAGCTTTCCAAACAGTTCATTTATTCATGATTTAGCAGGGGGGGATTACTTTTTCACACAGGGCCAGGTAGGTTTGGTCAGTTTTTCAAACCTTAATAAATTAAATCACCATTTAAAACCTACATTTTGTGTTTACTCTGGTTATCTTTGTGTAATATTCAAATTTGCTTGATGATCTCATTCGTTCAAGTGTGATAAAATATGCAAAAAATAATCCAAAGAATGGGGCAAACACTTTTTTTCACAGCACTGTACCTTTACCTGAACTTTATATACATATTGTAAATGTAATTCTGTGCTAAAACCAAACGTTCCGCCATGTTGGATTAAACATCCCTGTCCAAAATGGCGGCCGATATGGTGACGTATTCAAGGGGCGGGCCTGTGGTGCGCGAGCAAGCCGTAAAGCTGGTTATCCGTCGTAGTTCAATATAAAAATATGGATATGCTGAAAAAATATATTATCAGTTGATTACACTAAATTGCAATTTTTATTCAACGTCTATTCTTCATAAAGGTTTACTCTAATGGTAGGAAAAGACATTTTGAGCCAGAAGTGTAGCGTTTGTTATGATCTGTTCTTGTGGCGCAATACTATTTCCAACCACTAGATGGAAGCAGAGAGGCGCTGTAGTCGGCAATGGGCCTATGTTCATGATTAGATGTTACAACAACAAAAAGTTTGTTTTGTGACATTATTGTTTGTAAAACCTCAAAAATGAAAGTGTAATTTGGCCAAAATTTGAAATTGCATAATAACTGTTATCAATTTGTCTACAGTTCGCAAATACATGTTTTGAATCCTCATTTTGTTCCAAATATCTCCATTATTAAAAAAAAAAAAAAGAAAAGAAAAAAAGCAGATCCTCTCACCACACATTCTTTCATCATTCTTGTCCTTTTCTTTTCTTTAAATATAATCATACAAATCCACAAACATCACTGATCCGGAGTGTGTATGTTTGACCTCAGTTTCCAGTCACTAATAGTCACTAATGGCACAAGAACCAATTGCTTGGTGTAAAATGTCTTAATGACCGAATAACAAACCCTTTTCTTTTTAATCCTTGAACCTGCTTATGATGACAAGACAAATAATACAAATATCTATTTATATGAACTGGAACTGGAATGGAGGTCAGCTGGACCTGTTTAGAGTCTTTATACACAGCACAGGTAGAGCAGGTACATGTTAATTGCTTAGTTGATATGATGCATCATGCACAATGCATTTTGGTTCCATCCCTCATCTATTCATGTATTGTATTTTTAAGGTGTATAAGTACATTAGTAATATGTAACATGCTCTGATTAGTAACATGCTCTGGTTTTAAATAGCTTTCCCATTAAGTCAAAAATGAAAAATCTGTTCCTCATTTTTATTGATAAGAAAACAAAGACAGCACTTCCGGGAATGTACAGTATATCAGTTTCCTTTAGGTAAAAGCAGCTCGAATATTTCTTAGAAGCTTGGTAGAGGAGTGCAAATGCCCACCGCAGTCAGGAGAAAGCACCACCACACGATTTGTAATTATGATCCCTCCCTCAGCAAGCAGGACATGACTCATAGTGACACCTGACTGTTTCCATGCATCCACACAATAATACATTTTCACTGCTCATTACATTTACCTCAATTTTCCAGATGCTACTGTTGTTTTTTTCATGGGAAACACATTTGTAAATGGAAATATGCATTTAAGCACATGCACATACTTACAGTCTCACACACACACACACACACACACACACACACACACACACACACACACACACACACACACAGTAACCACTGAGCTGTTGCACTTAACCTTTCATTGTCCTTTGGTCATCGCCATGACTACCTTTTTGCTTTAAAGAGCACCTCCAGTTCTTTCAAGTCTTTCTATCAAAAACACACAGCGTGCACCCGGAACCCTGCATCTGTCCCTGTGCAATACTGTAATAATCAGCAAGAGCCGAGGTAAAGCCAAGTACTCCTTTCATCAAAGGTTTTTAACCCCAGCTTACCTCAACAGAAAACCAAGCCAACTGTGAAATGTCATGGAATGCATAATTTTGAAATGTCTCAATTTAATCGTTCTAATTGATATAACATACGCAATAAGACACATGCTGTTTCCAAGGTTTGCACACCCTTAGGTCAATCGATTAAACGTTAGAAACGTTAAAACCCTTATTTGGTTGTCTCTCTGGAAGAATCCTTATGGTATATAGAACTATTGTTAAATATATTAATAGTCACCATAACATCCATTTATAAAGGTATAATTTTTTATGAATGTGAAATAAATATTGTGGAATATGATAATGCCATTGCTAATTAGTTATATTTTAAATAACTGACTGAAGAAATAATGAAGAATGATTTGCAATGCTGAGAGTAAATCAGGCACATGAGTGTTATTGCCCCTATGTCATGTACTGCACTTCTCTTTTATACTTCCTCCAGCACTAATATGATTGTTTGACTGGGAAACAAGATAAACACATTTTCAGACTTTCGCAAATTTTTTTCTTCCAACAATTTTTTTTATGTTGTTTTCTGTTGAGTTTTTTTTGCAAATCGCTATATGTCCATCTTTTATAAGCTTTGAAATGACAGGTCTTTTTAAAAAGCATTAATTATTATCAATGAATGACTGTATATCATAACAAAAGACAATGATCCCATAATGAAGCAATCATATCGCTTCTTCCTTTCAAGTGATCAGTATCTCCCACAAATTAAATTCATGGGTCCTGTGGCCTTTTGGAGAAAGATGAAGGCACTAAAACGACGTTTATAGTCTGTTTCTGCCATTGCAGTTTCATGGACTTCTAGTGTGCTGATCACAACTAATGTAGTAGTGTTGTACAACAAATCATCTTTGATTTATCAATTTTGACAAAATAGTTGGAGATGGATTTATAGCGTTTTGGTAAATAATACAACAAAATCACACTGATATGATCACAACAATTATGACATTATTTTTTGACAATTGAGCTTTTTAAACCTAATTTTTTTCTTAAAACTGCAAGAAGGGATTTACAGTAAAACCTATGAGATGTTACCCTCCCTGCTTGGTAATTGTCACCTTGATGAAAGCGTGCCCATTGGAATTGGCTATGACTAAATTAGGGAGAAAATTAATAATGTAAAAAAAAAAGAATTATAATAAATAAGAAAATACAGCATCTTAATCAAGCAACATTTTTCAGCTTTTGATCTGCTTTGAATTAATAACAATGAGTCTATTTTTTTTATTTGTTATACAGACAAATTTGATCACTCCCAGAGAGGAGATTTGAATACTTTTGCAAGTTAGTGTATCTTCATTTTCTGGAGGAACACTTGTAAGGTGAACTTTGTTATGAAAATATGAATATGAAAAATATGTCTACAACTACAACCGATCATATTAGGCCACAAATAGATGAAACAGGTTACTAGCACACTCTTTGATTTCCCCCTATTGTTAACTTTGTTTACAGCCCTGGGGATGTTTTACAGGAATGTGTTACAACCAGTATGTGTGCATGGATGGCATGCTTCGCCAGTGGCATGCTTTAAGGTGATGCTGTTGCATCAAAGCCATTCCTCACTTCCCAATTCAACATGCAGGATGTGTAACCTAATTCTTAATTAAAACATCTGTCAAAACAGACGAGTGTTTTGGATATGAGATTGTATTTCATCATACACTTACAAGATTTTTTATGCCAAAGCATAATTATGCCAGACTGTTGAGAAAACATTGAACAGTGAATACATAGGACAAAGAGGATATAACTGTTATTATGTCTTTCATGCATACATGATTTAAAACAGATTGGAAATATATTTATATATTTTTTTTCTTTAAAATTACATCAATGTAAATTGACAATGTATTTAAATATCACTTATATTTAAGAAAAAAGAAAAAAGGTTTGCATATGTATGAGAATGCCAGAAGTTGAAAAAGGATCAAATACTAAAATCAAAACAACAATAATAATAAAATAAATAAATAAATAAATAAATAATAATAATAATCTTTTAAAAAATATATTATTTCAATGTGTATTTCAATAAACAAAAATGACTTATAATCTTATGGAATGTTACATGATGCAGAGGTTAAAAAAAAAAAGTGTCAAGAAAAACAAATATTTTTCCTACTTTATTAAAATTTTGTGTAAAAAAAAAAAAAAAGACGTCTCATATACTGTACATGCTGCATTGTTTTGAAATCACAATCACACACTCAAGAAAGCAACAGAACTCCAAGTGATTATCATCCGTTAATATAATTATATTACTGTAATTCTGACAAATATGCTTATACAGTATATATATTTATTTTTGAATCTTTAAATTGATAAAAACTGAATTTAGAAGTATGGATACTATGCACTTAAGGTTTATACGAATATATACTACCGTTCAAAAGTTTGGGGTCACTTTCTAACTCCATGATGGTTCCTGATTTTTATTTCTTTCTACATTGTAAAG
>JAQMYG010000017.1:4540241-4557575 GCA_030014215.1 Clariallabes teugelsi
TTGAGGATTTTCCGAAATTAGGATTATTCCCCATCAGGACAGCTTTACGGGACAGACATTTTCTATGATCGTGCTTCGGGATTGATTCATTGAAACCGGTGAGGCCGAATCATTTCTCCCGCACACACATACGATATATCAGACTTTTTATACCTTTACTTATACACTGAAAATATTGTATATAATTTTAAATCTTGGTATCTGGTGCACTGCAGTGTTTATTTTTTGTACAATACATATGTGAGCTACTCCCGTGATTGAACCGGAATTAGAACCGCGGTTAATTCGTATCTGCGGAAATTCGTAACTAGAATGTTCTACCTGTATAAGAGGGGACTACCTGTATAAAATAATGAATTCGGTCACGTACATAGTGATTCTTTTCTGTGGCAATTCATGACTCCAAAATTGATTTTTAAAATGATTTTTTGGATTATACCGGTGTATGTTTGCATTTGTTCCTTTATAAGACTACAGGTAGCACGCTCTAAACTATTCACTCATTGGCTGGGCGGCACAGCATCCTGCATGGTAGGCGAAAATTATGAGTTTGTTAATGTTTAATATTATTATAATTCTAAACAATACAGAATAATAATATTGAATTGGGATGTTTAGAATCGGCACCTATGTATCATGATAATATCGTATCGGTTGGTCCCTGGTGAATTCCATCACTGTTATTTATACACCATGAGAAAAGTAACAATAAAATCAATAAAATCAAATGAGGATGGCAATCTTAGTATGTATTTAAGTGTCTTTTGTGACCTATATAAATCGGTCATGAGTTCGTTCATGATGTGTTAACTTTTTACTCCATTATTTTGTTCATAAAAGCCAGCACATGCCTTAAAAATCCCATTTTAAACATACTCTCATCCTGGTTACACACATCCACTTACCACGCAGTGCGAGTCGCACACGGGGCGGGCTTGAGGTTTGAGCTTGCGTCTGAAGAACTCGCCCAGATTCCGGTAATGCTGCAGGTCCTCCACAGCCGCCTCCTTCATGTTCACCCCAAATGTCCATATGTAAAGGCTGTAAATAGGCTTGCGTAACCAGACGGGCAGGTCGACCTGGTTAAGACGTCCCCAGGCCCTGGAGAGCAGCCTAGTGGGTATGGTCTTGTATATGTTAACCTAAGTCAGGACACATTGTTAAGAACCTGTCTGTGGATTGAATAGTTTTAATGTAATAATTTGTATTTAACAATTAGAGGAGGGAAGTCGATCAGTGTTCAACAGTTGCTCAACGTTTGTCAAAAGAAGCACTTAAGTGTGCATTTTGAGACAGCAGCTAGCCAAAGTGTTTACGATGGTATAACTGCAGAGGTCATAGTGAAACAAAAGGAAAAGGAGGCTGTCTACTTGTCTGTCCCCATATCTATCCATCCATCGACCTGTCTACCTCTCCATCTATCCCTATCAATATAGAGATAGATACAGAAAAGCAGACAAACAGTAAGATAGACAAAGTGACAGAGATAGATAGTTAGATGACGGACAGACAATATAGATAAATTAGATAGAGACAGACAGTGACAGATTTCATGGACACACAGACAGACGAGTTAGACAAAGTGACAATTAGACAGACAGACTAATAGCAGTAGATGGTGACAGTTACACAGACAGACAAAGATAGATAGGCTGAGACATAGACCAAGACAGGGAGGTTGATGGGTCTGGAACTTTTAGCTTTGATAAAAGCTGCGTTTAATCAAATGCTCTGATTCTACATTGCCAGTGTGTGCTTGCTTACATTCAACTGTTAAAGCAGCAACATCAAATTATAAGGCTTAGGTTAAAATGTTTTTTTTTTTTTTTTTAAATCCTGGATCCAAGAAATCGTATGAGAGGCTGTGCCTGACTGACTGGGAATTCTTTCAGATACTGAACAATGCTGTGAAAGCTGCCATGGCACACTGGGGAGGGAGTTGGACAAAGCTTTCCTCAGTTCAGTGAGCCTCAGCAGGATAAGGGGCCTTTTTACTCCGGCCTGTGGAGAGTGAATACGCAAGCAGCCATCTGCAATATACGCTCTTGCCCTCAATGCACCCTTTGAACTGTTCTAAACTATTTTTCTATTTGCGATAGCTGGAATGATGAAATGTTAAGCCAATAAGAGAGAATTTTAATGCTGTCTCTGGATTTTCATACACAGCTCACCACTCATGCACACGCACACACACACACACACACACACACAATGATATCAGTTGTTTTTGCTTTAAACCCATTTCGCTAGACTTACTCTGCTGGTGGGTCGCCAGCCCACCTTGGCGAAAGGCTTGAGTACAGCGAATGGCAGTATGTAGTGGAGGAAGGAGAGTGGCCATGAGCGCAGTCTGGCAGTGGGCCGGGACATACAGCTCAGCTGTCCAAGGCGCCGCCGCAAAGCCAACTGCGGAAACTGCAACCTGTGTGACATGCATGATGAAGCCAGTGAGGCTCAGTACACAAACAGTACAGTACTAAAATAACGGAAAGACCTGAGCAGATACGATTAACATAACAAAAATGTTAATAATCTAGGAGCAGTTTCAGTCGGAAATCTAAAAAGGTTTCTATATAATATGAACCTACTGGGTAATATATATATACATGCATGTTAATAGAGAGAGAGAGAGAGAGAGAGAGAGAGAGAGAGAGAGAGAGAGAGAGAGAGAGAAAAAAACAATAAAGGGCCTAAATCGTAACCTTGAGGAACACCACATGCATTTTATATGTCCTGAAGTGACTCTGTTAACATTAAAAAAAAAAATATCAAGAGTCATCTTTAAAGCAACATCTACTGTAAACTTCTCTACATATCATGTGCCTTTAAAATGTTGTGGTAGTATTCAGCACCAAAACTGACATCAGAAATTTGTGGGAAATAGTAGGTTGCTGACCGCATTTTAAAAGCAGATGAAAATAAGTTGCATTATTCCTAGCTGAAAAAACAAGACACAATGGGCCACATGTGTTTCTAAAACCGCTGGAGATGTCATTAGTGTTAATGATTTGTCGGACACGCGCCTTTAGTCTATGCTGATGTTTAGGCAGCTTGTTTTAACTATGAATAATGCAAAATACATACACACAAGAAAGACTGAAATAAAAACCCAAATACATTTATGGCATTGCAGTTTGTAAGTACAATTTACATACCTAGTCAGATATTTACAAATCTTTAATTTAATTTAATTCGGTTTTGTTACTTTCTACAACCTAAAGTTTCTACACCAGTCAGACACAATACTAACAGCACTGCCAGGTGACTTGATTATATATAAATATATATTAGTGAACTGGTGACAGGATCATGGGCACCTGAGGCTCATCTCTGATTATGGGGACCAGATGGGTAGGTCTAGATAGGTACCAGAACACCCAGTGCACAAAAGCCTGTTCCGTATGGGGATTAGCAGACAAAGAGTTCAAAGTTGTTGATCCAGACTCCAAATTTCCTATATCTCAATCCGATCGAGCACCCATGTAATGTACCGGACAACCAGTGAAATCCATGGAGGAACAATCCTGCAAACCCACAGCACCCAATGCATCCGCTGCTTATGTCCGGGTGAGAGAGCCTAGTGCATTTAAATCAGGTTATGGCTATAGTTACATGTTATTTAACGTCAGCTTCATTGATCTCAATATATTTGCAACGCCTATTAAAAGTAAAATAAAACAACGCATCCATCGAGGGATATTACACAGTGAAATCTTCACCACCAGAGCCTTGAGAATGGACCAATCCGATGTGCCTATGTAAACTCATAGCGCAGCAGCTTGTGACCTCGGCTTTAGTAGTACACACTGGAATATTATGCTGAAATGCAGGAAGCTCTAAAGTACACAAAATATTACACAAGAACTTCATCAGAAAGCTGCCATGCACGTCTTGGACAGCGATAAAGTATGAAAAGTACAGTACAGTAGTTTGTTTGTGAGCAGACAGAGATTGAGGGCAGGTTAGCCGAGTAAAACAAGATTACCCTTAGTATGTAAGTGAGCTGTGGATTTTTAGAACTGAAAGTGATGAGCGAGCAGTACCGGGGTCGACAGTGAGTGCCGTGCAGAAGCTATCTATAGGTGCTAATACACTGTTTATTCTAATCAGGATGAGACCAGAAGTAATCTGGGGATGAACAGACAGAGAGAGAGAGACTTAGCTTTAGAAAAATCCTCAGTGTTGAATTACCTTGGGCTTGTGAGAAGAAGAGTGCCAACAAATGTCTGTATTTCGATCTATCTATCAAAAGAGTAGTGTACGAGAATGAAAAGAAAAACAATATTTGGTTTCAAAAAGCTCCAGGGTAAAATCTACAAAATTTACATTTGATCAGGATTTACAGGAATGTCTTTGACATTTTGTGTAGCTATGGTTCTATCTCGTACGTTTGCATACTACTCGTGTCTCATCGGCCTACAGGTAAAAGTCAATATTATACATAAAAATATACGAGTATATCCGAAAGAATAATGACGAAACAAAATTGGGCCTAAAGCGGAACCTTGTGGGACATCACACTGTACATATTTAGCTGTAGTGTGTGAGTTTGTGGAGCAGGAATCAGGAAAGTCACTCATAAGCCCTATTCGGACGGGACTAGTTTTCCAAACGACGTTTGAGTTAGAATTTTTTTCATTTCATGTATGCAATCGGACGGGACTTAACATCTCCGTGTTTATTACGAAGGTAGGAGTGTCTGTGTTTTACATGTGGGCGTTGCACAAGACATTATTGGTGCACAAACTTGAATACCGGCGCTCTAGAGATAGTACGGTAGTTCACGTTGACCAAACCACAAAAGAAAACGTGTTTTGCAAAAAAAACATTTTCGGCAATCACAGACATTCGCATTCGGACGGGATTAGATTCCTCAGAGGACGGCCGAGTTTGCTGAAAAACAGTAGGTAATTTGCTTTGGAATTTTTACAGAGGTCGTGTGAGAGAAAGACAGACATGGCAGATTCGGACGGGATTAAAATCACAAAGTACGTCTGTGAAACAGACATTTCTCTAATGACCCCCTGTAAAACTAGTCCCGTCCGAATCGGGCTATACATAATATTAATTATCTGCTTTATCCCGGCTGGTGTCACTGAGGTTTAAATGACGCATTTTAGGGAAGTTCACAGTAAAAACCACTGCAATGAAATGCAGTCAAAGCTTTACTGTAATTCTAGCATTTCATGGTACATTACACGGCATAATCACTTGTATTTTAAGGTCGAATAGAGGACAGACCGCATCAAGGTTCCTGTCTTTGTGCGACATTAAGAAGATTTATTTTTACGTTTACTGAAAATTGAAGGACATTTTCACTGTCATGGAAGTTTTCTCCTTGGTAATAATTACTTCTAAAATAAGCGAAATTTAGTTTGTTAACTGAGAATAACTTCTCCATAATGGTAGTTGTACGCCTCTTGATAAAATGTGACATTGTGAGATCCTGCCCCTATCTGGACGTGAAAAGCCACCAAGTTTTCTTCAAGTTTTACTGGAACCAGCAGTTCAAGGGACAGTGTAAGCACAGTCTATTTTAGGCAAAGTTCTGATATTTCTCTCAAGCATCGTTGTGTATGGAAACCAGAAAATCAAACCTCAATATGAGGACCAGAACAAATCATGTAACTGTGTTCATCCTTCACTGCTGATAATACAGAAACTAACCTAAACTCCACAGAGACAGCACACTTAAGTATGTTGTATGATATGAGGACCTGGCCTTCCTAGTCAGGCTTGCCCGCAACAAATGTTTTTTACCAACCCTCCCGATATGTTTGTTCACACATCACATCTTGTATTACTACACAGAGCTGTCACGACAGCTTCAATGAGCTTGATTGATTTTCCACGTAGTGTTGATCTACTGCTCGCCACGGCTGGGTGAATCTTTCTGAGGATATTGATTTTAAATAGTAGTGTTGTTCTATCCTTGTAACGTGATCTCTGTAGAGGCAGTTTGGCACAAAGAGATCCAGATAGTCTAATAGGACAATTTAATTAATCACTTGGATCGATAAAATTTGGTATTGTCATAAAATGTCAATACTGCATCAAAGGACCGTACATTATTCTTGATATTTACAGCTTGTGTAATAGACGATGCTATTTTATCAGTGAGGGCTTATTTATTTCTATAAATAGTGTACTGTAGCTTTAAAACTGCACTGCAGAGGTTATCAGTAGCCATTTTTAAACCGTATCACTCTTGTTTTTCCCCTGTATTACATAATCATAATACTTCTCTATGCAATCCAGTTATCTTTAGGTCTCCTGAAATATTATGTCAAGAATAGATCTGCATGAGTATAGTTATAACGGTTCAATATGTTATGCTAGGCTAAAGGATAAAGGCTTTTGTGCACTACCCCCCATCCAGCCTGTCTGGCACAGCTGAGCACACTGGTATGAAAAGCACTGCAGCTTACTTGCTATTCATGCCATAGAATAAAATGCACACTCAGGCTAGGAGTCTGAAATAAACAGCGAACGGAACAAAGAAACAAAAGACACGGAGGGGGAAAAAAAACGCACAGTGTCTCTCGACGGTGTCGTTTCTCTGGTTTTGTATGCGCATGACTGAGCATCTCGTTATGAGGAACAGCTCACAGCTAAGGCACAGTTTAAAGGCTAATCAAGGCTGTGTTAGCTCACATGCACTGTACACACAGGCTTCCTGGCAAGATGTTAATAGCATTAGTGTACAATTAGGCTAAATGCAGGAAGGAGAGCTGAGAAGAGTGTATTAGAGTTAAACCACATGCACTCTCTGTCTCTCTCATTCTCTCACACTCTCCGTCACCAGGGACATTATGCATAATGTATCCCATTAGATTCTATCCATTTTGTCTTTGGTCTTTCTTCGTCATCCATTATCTCAAATTCCCACCAGGACCAAAGCTGTATTTCAGTTTGCATGCACTCAAACACACATGCGCACACACACACACAAGCCCGTGCTCTATTCCATCATCACCACCACACTCTCTCCATCCACCTCCTGTGGTACCTGAAACGGCTCTGATGGCTGATCTGAACCACCCCCGGCGCACCGGGGCCTTTGGCATCAGTGTTTCTATCGCTGCCCGCGGACCCCCCTGCGGCTCCTGCTAAGGAGGAGGAGCCGAGCTGTCGGAGGCGCCGGGCATCAACCCTGACTCTGTGGAGATTGTAGCAAGAGGACGGCCTGTGCAAAGCCCTGCAACATCTCACCATTTCCCTACTGCGCTCCGCTGCCGCTGCTGCTTCAGGTTCGGCTGACACATGATCACGGTAGAGCGATGCGCACCGCACGATGCTTCGGTCCTTCTGCTATCTTTGCTCCTGTCGGTGCTTTTCTCGAGCTCGAAGCCCAGCCCTCTGGGTCGGTCACCGGTTGCTCGGGGTAGCTGCTATTGGCTGGCTGAGCACTAAGGGACGCCTCCTGTGGTGGTACACTCCCGTACTGATGCTGCTGAAAGAATGGTGGTATGGAAATTGGGGGTGGGGTGAGTGTTGTTTTTTCTTCCTCTAGAAAAACACAATACAGTCAAGCATGTGCTTACTAGCCCCTGAACTCCCTCACCCCTGGTCTGCTTCTGAGCCAGGCTACTCTTACTTAAAAAACTCAAGCTAAATTTAAGAAGTCATTTTCTATAGCTGATGCATAATTTAACATAACAATAAACCTCTGTATCTCACTGCAAAAAGACAATAAAAACTTGTCTGTAGTTCTATAGGATATGTAACATTGAGTGTAAAAGTTTACACACCCTTGTAAACTTGGTGTGGTCGTTAAGTTGTTAAACAGAGGCATGTTTTCCTGTTATCGATTTATGTGGCTGTAACTGGTCCATGTATAGCGCGTTCACCTATTTAATTTTTTTTTTTTTAGCTTTTATACATGTTTAACGCAATGTTTTTGACCTTGAAAAGAATCACAGATTCATTTTGGGGCGAAGTTTAATGAATGATATTGGATGACCTGGATGTTAACTACTGTTAGTTGACTGCTAATTTTGGTCATATGTGTTGTAGTTTTTATTTAATTATGTTGTAACAGCGAGAGGGTGATGGTTAAGGAAGACAACAACATGGCATTGCCAGGGTTTATTCCTGCATATGCTACACCCTTTATATACTACGGAAGTGGATTAAGAGCATCATAAAAATAAAATGATTTCTGACAATTTTCTTCCCTCTGCGTTGTGACATTTTTCTTCCCTCAGAATTCTGAAATCTTTTCCTTCCTCCCCCCCCCCCCCGGTCTGACATTTTTCTCCTCAGAATTCTGACAGAGATTACAGTCAGAACTCTGAGGGGGGGGAAAAAAAAAAAAAAAAAAAAAAGTCAGAACAAGGAAAGAAATTGCCAAGTATGTTTGCACATACAAGGAATTTGTTTTGGACAGAAGCTTCCGGAGATGAAAAAAAAAAAAAAAAAAAAAGACAGACCTCTGAGAAGAGGAAAAAAAAACACGACAGAACTGAGAAGAAAAAAACGTCAGAACTGAGAAGAGGAAAGAAAAAAACGTCAGAACTGAGAAGAAAAAGACGTCAGAACTATGAGGAAAGAATATAGAACGACAGAACGAAAATAATGTAGAACGTCGAAGCTCTAAGAAAAAAAAAACATCAGAACTCTGAGGAGAAAAAAAATTAATAAAAAGGTCAGAAAGTATGTTTATGATGGCCCTAATCCTTTCCGTATTGTATTGAGACAATAACAAATGAGCACAACAGACACAGACTGTGCAACAAGTCACTAATAATCTATAAAATAGATTGAAGGCAGTTAATAATAGCTAATATACTGTATTCATAGCTAACGGTTAATAATAGCTGATAATACAGCATCTTAACCACACACACACACACACACACACACACACACACACACACACACACACACACACACACACACACACACACACACACTACAGCTGTGGTTCTCAAAACATGTCTTATTTTGTTCGTTATAAAAATTACAAATCACTATTTTCTAAGTGATTATATTAATTACTAAGTCTTATAGTTACTAGTATTGTTTAACAGGTAATATCTTTAAATGGGTTTAAAAATAAAAATAATTTAATCTCCAGGGCCAAAATCTAATCTAATCTTATACATAATCTAATCTAATCTTATACATAAGGAGCCTAATAGTTAAGAAATCACATTATGTTCACAAAATCAATTTGAGCTAGGATATTTGTGGATTAATAAATAAGGTAAATATAGTCTGTTGGTATACAAAGATTGAGAAACTCTGATAATTAAGGAATATCTATACTGTAAGTCTCAGAAACAGCGTCTTGTTTCTATGAAATTAATTTTATCTTAAGGGTGTACCAACATGTGCACTGGACTTTATTCTATATAAGTTTCAAAATACAGTATTAGTTAAGAAATTATGTACACTTGCCTATTTACTCAATAATACATAATGCAAAAAGTCTTACACATCATATGACACTAACCATGGCTAGACGCTTCCTTTTTAGTGAAAGTAACAGTGGTTCAACTAGACGAGGAACTCACATTTCATTTAAGAGCACGACTTGACATCTAAGTAAAAACTGTCATTTCATTTCTAAAAATATCTTCTAAACGTATATGTGATATATTAATATCATAACACCTAATATTTAAACCCAAGTATTAAAAATGTCTTTAAAATATATTTAACTTTCTAATAGTAATACAGACAAGTAGTTTTAAACTTACTTCTTACTGGTGATCCTCCGACATTAGAGAGAGAACCGAGTTACGAGAAGTCTGTCCCCCCTCTTCCTGTCTTATGTGAGAGGAGGAAACTGACCATGAGACAATGTGACTCATCTGGACTCTGAACAGCTGTAGAAGCCCTTTAACTTGATCTCACAGTGACATCATCTTCCCACATCATCAGCCAGGCCAATGAGTGAAGAGGCTCACTTCCTGTTTAGATGGGGTTATGAAGAGAGACTCGGCTTTTGAGATCAGTGTGGTTTTACGATCGATTTTGTAAATCTATCTATCTATTTATTTATTTAAATCAGGACGAATGTTTAAAAATGCAAATGTTGGCACCCCCAGTGGAAAGAATGAAAAACACACATTTACTGGACAATCTGTCTAGTTCCTACAATCTGCCTACATGAATGTGAAGTGAAAGTTAAAATGTGGGTACACATTCTTCAGCAAGGCAACAATCCAGAGTAATAAATGTTAGCTAATCTGCTTGCTTCTGGACAGAAAACAACATTGTTACATCACAGCAACAAGCAGTTTTACTACAAAATGACATAACTCCATGCACGCTGCGCTGGTATAACATTATTATACAGTACATGTTACCCAAGTAAGATATTATGGGGGGAAAAAATTATGCTTTCAGCCTCGTAATTATTTCTCTCAAGTCAATTTTGATATTTTTATCAGATAGAAATTAATTTTGAAGCTTTACTACTGTGGTTTAAATGTACGACAAATAATAATACAGTACCTTTTACACTGTAGATTAAAAAAGGAATTTACAAAAGTTATACTTTTCGAAACGAAGCATGAGGGAGCTAAAAATAAAACAGTTAAACAAGCAAAACATTATTACTGTACGACTTAGGGATATAAAAATAAATATGGTGGATATTAAAAACAGAAAAACAGAATGGGAATAAACCTAAACAGGCTGTATACTGAGAAGCATTTCTGAAATTTTGCTCGACTACAAACAAATAAAGACGCCGTTCAGTGCGACCGTTACCTAATTATCAGCAGCTCCTGCATCTTTTTTAACCAATTAAATCTCCAAGCGTTGTCTTCTTGGTTCCTCCTGGCTCACAATACCAAGATCGTGAATGTACAGCTCAAAGTGCATTAGATTAAATTGTTTAGAGGCGAATAAAGCTGCCAAGACAAGCCAATGCACCTTTTTCTGGCCACTTCCACTTCAGTGAGCTTTTATTCTTCTCGTGGGAATTTTGTGTTTTCAGAATAGCTGCTTTATCCACTCACACATTCCTATACTGTTTATCCTATATGGGGTCGGGGGTGGCCTGGGGCCTATCCCAGGGGACTTGGGGCACTAGTGGGGGTATATCCAGGACAGGGTGCCAGTCACGGCACACACAAGAACACACACTCGCACTTAGAAATGCCAGTCAGCCCAATCTGCTTGTCTTTGGATTGTGGGAGGAAACTGGAGTATCCGGAGGGAACGCACCAAGCACGAGGGGAACAAGCAAACTGAGGTGAGACTCGAACGCTCAACCATGGAAGTGCAAGGGCACAGTGCTAACCAACATGCCTATGCCACCTCTGCTTCATCCAAAATAACAAAAAAAACTAATAATAAAATCACTTTCACATATTTGGTACAGACAAACCATAGATGTTGGCACGTCTGTATTTTCTTATTTACTCAAACAGCTGCACTGTTGAAAAGCTTTCTTTTATGGGACTTAATAATGAAATAAATAATTCATTAAAAAAAAGTAAAAATCACACTAAAATCCTTCGAGAATTTTCCATGAATTTTATTTCCCCCAAGTTAAAATTTCATTCTGAAGCATACACAGTCACAATGCCAGTGTTTTAATTTGACATAGGATGTGTCACCCTGTGCCAGTCCCACAACTCAAACATTGACACCTCATTGGTTCTGAACCATCTCATTGGTTCTGAACTGTCCACTGTGACTCGGGTCAACAGCAGGTCACAGAGTGTGACGGTCAACAAAGCCATGCTGGAGGTACGACGCCTGTGTAATTAATCCAAAATAAAACAGATAAGGTATGACATCAAAGTCTGATAAGAGATAAAAAAAATAAAATAAAATAAAAATACAGCCAATCAGCTCAGCACCATATCACTCCACTCTCATCTCATTACTGCAACACCAGCTTGGCTCACCACCAATGGAACACGAGATTGTTTAACCCTTTCACATGATATGACTTCCATGTCCAAAGTAGTACTGCAGTAATTGCCTTAAATGTCATAGACATAGCAGGGGTACCAAGACATTTTTGAAGCTCTAAATGGGGCACCGAGGCAAAATTATATCCTGTAACCTTATGACTCTGTAGGTCAACATCATCATCTAGATTATGGAAAATAATATACAATTCATTCAAAATACACAGTGCTTATAAATGACTGAAATGAGCAAGATGAAAACTATTTTATTGAAAACAAATTTTATTCCTTAAAATAAAAAAAAAAATCAACATCCTACAGCATTTATGGAATTATTGGCATTTATGGACATTATGGACATTGCACATCTGCACGGTCATGCATATTTGCTCAGTCCCCAGACATTTCTATTCAATTCTATTTCATTTCCGCAACTAAAGTTTTCTATATTTTCTTTATTTGTACATTAAAATTGTTTCTATATTTGTAAGTTTCTCTCATATATTTTATTCCATATTTATTTCTTATTGATAATCTTTCCAAAAAAAAAACAAAAAAAAGAAGGTCACGCGCGGTCATATAAGCATTTCAGTGCATATCGTGTGACAAATAAAATTTGAATTTAAAGCAGATTGCTGCCATGAGATTACATTACTTGAAACCAGGGTGCGAGATACACAACGTGGCATTTAGTACATGTTTAAAGTGCTAGGAGTGCGTTATGGCAGGCTGAGTGCACGCCACCCAGGCAAACCAATTCTACCCACGCTGCACATGCTGATGTAGTACTCAGAGAAAACTCTGGAAAGGACTGGATTGTGATGTTTCATGCATTATAGAAAACATGTGCGAAAAGTATTACAAGTATAGTGATCCGGGGTCACGGTAGTGTATGGGGGTGAAGTGTGACGGTAGCGTCACTTCATGCCGATATCCAAATTTTTTATCATCATTTATTTATCTAGTTATATATTTATTTGGATTTCTTCCCTGATTTTCTCCCTAGTTTAGTCGTAGGCCATCCCCACCCATCATCAGGGCACTCCCACATCAAGGATACAACTACCAACCAGGTAAGGTGATTGCTATCATATTCTTCCTCCGAGCCACATGAAGCTACCAACCTCAACTGCTCGCTCACAAACTATTGGGAGCGGCGTCACACACTCGGACGATAGCGCTATCCACCCCTTCCACTTGCATGAGCTCACAGATGCCCATGAGTGCGAGAGGCTACAGCATCACCCGGAATTCGAACTCGCGAATCTCAATCTCCAGATGATAAGGGGAGCATTAACTCCGCGCCACTCGGGTGACCTGGAATCTGTGATTTATAGGGCATTGTGGTAACTGGTCAAGTCATGGTGGCAAAATAATTTCATCCTGTTTTTATGGACATTTTATGGCTGTTTTATAGATGCAAATTCACCTACAAACTACTTCAATGGTTTATGCCCCTGTATCCTTATTATTTTATTCATATTAAGATAACACATGAAGAATAACTCACAAGAAGTGTTCTTCTGTGAGACGACGTCCGTAACTGGGCCGAAGGTGAACGTGTTGAAATTCCAGCCACAAGGACATTATAATCGATCAATTACTTGATCATTACTACACCAGCCAAACTTACCCGATACACTATCACTTTGTGTACCGATACACCACTTATATCCTGATTAACTTATGAAACTATATTTATTTGTCACAGAATAATGATAGAGGGCCAATGATGTAAGATTAATAATAAATGACATGACATGTTACAGGGGAAAAAAAAAAAAAAAAAAAAAAAAAAAAAAGACAGACTAAATGGACTTTGGATAGAAGTCACATATTTAAAAAGTCAGTGAAACCAGAAGCTGTAGGATTAGGATCACCAGGCCATAATGACCTTATTCCAAGGTCGGAAAGCCCGAAATAACTGTTTATTTACAGTGTGCCCTGGACAACACTATAACGGACAGAACAGGCAGGAACAACTGGCTACATCAAAACCTGTTTTAAAGAACGAACCCTATTTTATCAGGAACATTTATAATATTTCGTTTGTGCGTGTACAATTAAGCAATATCACGGGAGAGGGAAACCTGTGATGCAACTGTAGGCTTGGAAGCAATTATTAAATACACAAAAGGTTGTTTAAGATAACATAACGTTATCAGGATGTGTTTTTGTTTTTTTTCCGCTGTAAGTGCTTTTGTGATTGTGTATTTTGGTGGGCATTTGCTCTCTCCCCTTTACTACGCACAGTATGAGTGAAAGTAGCCAACCTACTTTCACCCATACTGGCGACTGTAGTTTAGTTAGCGTAATTAATGCTCATTAGAACGACAGAATGATCCATATACAGTAGTTATACGCCCAGTGCTGTTACTGTCCATCATCACCACTCTTGGACCGCCTCTCGTCCAAATCAGGTTACTCGGAACTAACCGTTGTATTATAGCAATTAAATGTAGTTTTGAGACTCATCAGATCAACATCTACAAACTGTCCTGTAATATAATATCGATATTGTGACAACATTTAATTAAAGTATATTTCTGTACCAGATGTACTGAAATCTGCCTGAGTGGCTCAATGGTAGGTTTCTTGCCTATCATGCGTTAGGCCTGGTTTCGATTCCCAGCCAGTATCCAAACCCCCCAGCCACTGAACGCAGTGCCCGTCCCAAACCTCGATAAAATGGGAGAGTTGCGGCTGCAAGGGCATCCGGCGTAAAACCTGTGCCAAGTTGTTGTGCAGACCAGATGGTCCGCTGTGGCGACCCCTGTCCGGGAGCAGCCGAAAGACTAACAACAACAACAACAACAACAACAATGTAGTGAAATCTGCCTCATTCCCACCTTATTGTAAAGTTTTAATACCTTGAAAATGTTAAAGAAAAAATATATATATATTTTATGAATATTATTAAATTATTAATATTACTATACTACTACTAATCTTGATTAGTCTGTAAAAGATCATTAATTTTCAGTTTCAAAGACGAAATCACATGTCTATATTAATGAACCCACTCTTGTACCTCATTGTTTCTCCAGGTCCAACCTTATCATGAAGGGGGAAAAGATCTAAATTGGTGAAATTCATGTAGAGGCATATGGAAAGGAAGATGGAACAGAATTTGTTTTTATTATTATTTCAGATTTAATCAGTATTTAAGCACATTGTTTATATAGGTCGTACAGGGCCGAGTCGGGCACGTCACATCCATAACGTGGAAATCTCACCTTCATAACGCCAGTTTATCCTAAATCATTTATTCCAGTCTATACTTTTCGTATTCATTCAAGTCTCTCAGGGTACAAGTGTGTAATGCTTTAAAATTCATACTGTAGGAAACCTGTGCTCTCTTAAACGTTTGCCTGTTTAATGCTGTATAAATGCTGTATATTTTCAGGATGTAAACAATTCTATACATTTTCAGAATTGAAAATTTTTTTTTAGCAGATTTATTTAAGAGATTATAATAAAAGTTATGCCAATTAATTCACTGATACCAAGCTCGTCCATTCTCTGAGGCTTTTTGTTCACCCTTGAGTCCAAATTTCATGTACATAACACTAGCCTTGTCCAATAACAACAATTTAACACAATATGGCACACAAGTCTATAATGAATGGGTTAAAAAAAAAAAAAAAAAGCTTTGCGCTTGACTGGCCATGACCGGTGATCAGCCTCAGATTCTGACCGATTCTGTACCGAGCGTAGAAGTTTCCGAGTGGCGCAACAGAAACGCATTTTTATGGTGTTACATTATGAAAAATTGCGAGTGCCAAAATCCTTCAATCTGCATTTTTCTCAAAACTCTGTGACGAATTGGTCTCAAATCCACTCATTACACAGGCTTACACCAGTTTCAAAAGCCTACAAGTGCTGATTAGTCGAAAATCGCAGCCACTCAAGCCGCGCCCTCACTGTCGAGTTGCGTTTTGAGACTTCGGAGGCGTTTGAGGAGGTAAAACGTTGTAGTTTCTTTATAATCCTACAGGTGGCGCACTCTGAACTATTTACACATTTTCATCCCGTCTGGTAGGAGGGAATTATCGGCCAAGTTTGTTTAGAAATCGTGGATGACAGGGTATTGTATCTTTTTTGCTTTTAAAATGTTAAACTCTTGTATTCGGAGTGAATTTGTATCGTTTAAATGCCGCGCTTGGTTTTTAAGTGAGACAACTAATGTTATAAGGAACGGGATACATTTAACTAATCATTCAACTTTTTTTTAAAGGTTTAAAAACAAAATCGGGGGGAAAAATTTTATATCGAATCTGTATATTTATAAAATCATGAATCGCAATATTAATCGAATCGGCAACTAGATATCGTATCGGGATCTGACTGGTGATTGCCACCACTTACTGTATACACACACACACACACACACACAATGTGTGTAAATATCTCCATTTATCATCAGCAATGAGAGCATATTTAAGGTTTTTTCCCAGGTACCGTGTCCCGTACAAGGCTATCGGAAGTATTACCATATAAGGAAGTGTGATGATGAGGTTGTATTATGAGCACAGAGGCATGGGAAAGTTCACATAATATCTGAAGACTTTATACTGGAAAGGATCTGCCATCAATATAAACAAACAGGATGCCAAATCAAAAAAAAAAAGAAAAAAAAAAAAGCCCAGGCCAAGACAAATTCCATTTTAGAAATACATACTGTATATTGCATATAGAGTATACATATTTCCATGAACACAAACTCACACATACACTCACACATTCACACACACACAAAACTGTGCATGGTATCCAGAGACACTAGTGAAAATGTTACGTGAAATGATCAGGCTGTTCAATGCTACTCAACAATACTGCACACACCGTCAGTGGACAAGGCTGTAGCTATCAGAGCATTGAGAACAAGCCACGTTCCCGGGTTTAGACACGACGAGCCCAAAACCGCAGCAGAAGAATACACGGAAGCCTCCCTACCTGTAGCTCGTTGGCGAGACGTGGAGGAACCTCGATGCCGAGCTTCTCCAGCTTCCGGTCTTTATAGTGTTCATACTGTTTGTAGCCATAGTAACTGCTTCCACCGCCGATCAGGAGGGGAAGTGTGCGCACACGTGCTTGAAGACCTGGAGAACCTGAATTCAACATAGAGTGTAAATGATTTCTTTCTTTTTTTTTTTTCGAGGAGGGTGATGGGAAGATGGAAAGAACAAAGAGTAGAAGACGTGAGTGTTGTGGAGCAAGAAGTAGCAAAAATCAGTAAGAGTGAGATGAGAAGGGCGTTCAAGAGGATGGTCCAGAGCAACAGAGAGTGTGGAAAGGAGGTGAAAAGGCAAGTACAGGCAGGTTGGAATGGGTGGAGAAAAGTGTCAGGTGTGTTATGTGACAAAAGAGTATCAGCGAGCATGAAAGGAAAGGTGTACAGGACAGTGGTGAGACCAGCGATGCTCTACGGCTTAGAGACAGTGGCACTGAAGAAAAG
>JAQMYG010000017.1:4582902-4599705 GCA_030014215.1 Clariallabes teugelsi
TACAGTATATATAAAGTATATATAAAGAGAGAGAGAGAGAGATAGATGGTAAACAGATAAAAACTGAAAATATTTTAAACATTATTTTAAATATTAGACAGTTATATAAAAATTATCTAGATAATAATTTATTATAAAAGTCATAGTATATGGAAAAGAAAAATTTTATATTTTTTAAAGAAAAAAATTAATGCTTTTTTTGGAAAGTCACAATATTTCAAGAAATATTTGTTTTAGTGATACTACAGGAAAAAAGTGGTAATGTTCTGAAAATACATTATATTTTTGTGATAAGGTTAAAAAATAATTTAAACAAAGCTGAATATTTTCATGGAAAAAGTTGTAACTTTTTTTTAAATTGAAATTGTTGTATGATCTGATAATATATGAAAAAGTTGTAATATTTCGACTGTCCGAGAAAAGGGCATATCACAGCTGAAATAAAAATAAAGAAATAATTTACTTTTGCCATAATATAATAAAAAATTCTGCCATTTTTCTAAAAATATTATCTCGGATGTCTTGTGTCTCAGTGTCCCAGACCCCCGTGGTGTAACAGAGAGAATGCGGGGGGGGCAGGAAGGTTAACGTGAGAGAGCAGGTGACCTGAACAGGTGCTGTTCGGCGGTGTGTTTGTCCTCGAGCTCCCCCTGGTGGTCAAACAGCAACGAGGAAGCGCAGATCGAGAAGCTGGACTACGACGACTCGGACTTCGTGCCTTTTCTTCCACTGTACATTCTTCCCTGCTTATTTATTCCAGCCGAGCAGCAGGAAGTGTACAAGATGGTAAGTGCAGCTCATTTAGGCAACTTGTTGTAGAGTTTATTTATCAGCGGGGAGTTTGGGGTGGATTTCGCTTTCGTCTTTCGCGTGAGATTAATAAACGGCACTTTGACCTAGAGCGCGGGTTAGAAGGGGGACAACAGGACAATAAGATCATTAACTCTTACTTTCTGATTTAAAGCTGTTATATAGTTGCTATATAATAGTTGTTGTATAAGCTATAGTTGGTAGTTTATCATCTACACTAACAGAAATGACTGACAGTACAGTAATAATGATTTTAATTAGGGAGTAATTATCTCAGTTATAACCTAAAGGTTTATCATTTAGGGTGCGCGAGACAGGCTCCCTCTCGCGCACTGCATAGCCTGTGTTGTGACATCATGAAAAGTCCACTATACTCCTGTAGTGCACAAAAAAGTAGTACTGAACTATTAACATGCACCCTGAACCTATGACTAGGTTGGCACTCTGATCTTTTCCTTCTTGGTTGTTTTATTAATAATCATATTCATGCACAAAGATTCAAACTAACTCTAATTGTACTATATCTTAACTGTACTATATCATAACTGATCATAACTGTACTATAAAGCATTTTTGTATTTTTTATTTTCATTTCTTTTACCTTTTTTTTAATTAATTTGTTTGTTTTTGCATCATTTATTCCTATTAAATTTAATTAAATTAAATTAAATTAAATTAAATGATGGAGATTAAAAAAGAAATAGGAACAAATGTTTCCATGCAACAGGCTGCAAAGTGCCTAAAAATGAGATATATCATGACTTAAGATAGTTGTTTTTTTAGTTAGTTGCTTAACAAGGAAATTCATTCCTGGAGACAAAAACTTGCCAAAAGTGAGAGGCAAAAAAGTCATTCCGGAAGCCTGGAGAACTATTCATCAAGACTATATAAAAAATATAAGAAAGTCTGACTGTGTTGAAGCAAAATATGAATAAGTGATAGTGCTCAAGACTTTTTTTTAATGCTAAAATGTTAAATAATTATTTTTTTTTATTTATTCAGCAGTTAGTTAGGAAGGTAGGTAGGTACATTTTTACATTAAAAAAATCAACAAAACAAAACAAGAAAAGATGTTCAGACAGATAGATAGATAGATAGATAGATAGATAGAATACATTATTAATCCCAATTGGCAGGAAATTAGCTATTATGAAATGATGGCAGAAATCTACCTACAGTACCTACCTAACTATTATTACTACTACTACCACTACTACTAATAATAATAATAATGTATTTCATCATATAGATTTATAATAATGTAATCTATGTAAAGTAGATTTTTTAGTTTAGTTAGATCTTATAGTTTTATTAATATAAGATTACTATTATTACTGTATGAATCTATATGATGAAATACATTGTTCATATACATATATTGTGTAAAGCTGCTTTGCTACAATGTCAATCGTTAAAAGCGCTATACAAATAAAATTGAATTGAATAGAGTAGTATTAGTAGTAGTATTTGTATTTGTAAGATACACCGTTGAAATTCAACTACCTTATAGTGCCATGAAAAAAGTATATTGCCCCTTCCTGATTTATTTATTTATTTATTGCATATTTGTCACACGAAATGATTCAGATCTTAGATGTTAATTTTAATATTAAACAAAGATACCCTGAGTAAATACAAAACACAGTTTTTAAATGATGATTTCATTTATCAAGGGGAAAAAAGCTGTCCAAACCTACCTGACCCCATGTGAAAAAGTAATAGCCGCCCTGCTAAATCATTATGAATGATTTTTTATTTTTTATTTTATTTAGTTAAATTTCACTTGACACACCCAGGCCTGATTACTGCCAAACCTGTTGAATCAAGAAATCACTTAAATAGAAGCTGTCTGTTTAAGTCAAGCATGCTAAAAGATCTCAAAAAGCTACACTACCTAAAGAAATTCAAGAACAGATGAAAAACAAAATAACTGACATGTTACAAAATTGCATTTTTTATTTACTCAGGAGATCTTTGTGTAATATTGAAATTAGTGTGATCATTTAAGTGTGACAAATATGCAAAAAAAAAAGCAAGGGGCAAATACTTTTTCATGACCCTGTACCTCAGAGTTAATCTTTAAAACCTTATTCTGAGAGTGATCTTACATAAGACAAGGTCATGCTGTTATAAAATACACTTTCAGTTTCCAATTTGGAAAGTGAAATTAAAGCCATTAAAAAAAAATACTTTAGCTGTCCTGTACCTATCATGCATTTCGGACAATAAACTCTTGTTTGTTTGCATGTGTGATTATGTGCAGAGCAAATTAGAAAAGACTCAGGAGGAGGTGGAGGAGGTCAAGGTCATCATGATAGACAACCTAAATAAAGCAGAGGAAAGGAAGGAAAAACTGGAGGATCTGGACCAGCGGGCTGCTGTGTTACTAAATAAAGTAAGCATGTGCTTCTGAATAAACGTATCCAGTGTAATTATCCAGTATAATACCGAGAAGCATCTTCTGACCAATCAATTAGAAAATGTATCCGTATAATAACAATAAAAAACAATTGGATCTGGAGATTATCCCTAATAAAATATTTGATTTTAGTCGCAGTCTTTCCGGAAGAAGTCGAAACAGGTGAAAGAGAAGAAGAGGAGAGAGTATCTGAGGAGTAAAGCCGGGCTGATAGCGATCGTGGCGGTGTTGGCGCTGGTGATCATCATTATACTCGCCGTCATGTTCAACACTGGCACCTCGTCTGACACAAGTGTAGAGAGAGCCGCTGTTCCCGCTAGTTTGAACAAAACAGAACACCTGTGAAACAACTGCTTCCCTGAGAGAAAAGAAAAAAACAACCTAAGAGAGACACTGTATATAAGGTGAACTGTGTGAAATTTAAACACAATGCCTTGTGCATTCACCTCATCCTGTCCAATCCAGAAGAAGGTTCTTTGAGGCCATTATGTTTGTCAGGCAACATTTCAAGCCACAACTCGTTCTTTTTTTGTTGCCAAAATAAACAGAGAAGTCATTTTCCACTACAAAAATCTTACCACATACCACTTACCACGTATGCTGTAGATACGTTTTCTGTTCTCTGTCACGCTAAAAAGAACCGTGAGTCAAAATGCTTTTCAGGAATTGAACATTTGGATTTAAATTTTAAAACTTTTTTAAAAAGAATTTTAAAAGATTAATCAGAGAAACCATGTCTGTATAGTAAATAGTACAGTAATTTTAGAAAACAGTACTTTTGGGTAGTATTTATTAGATTAGATTAGATTTATCTTTATAGTCATTGTGCAAAGAACATATCCAAAGCCATTGAAATGCAGTTAGCATCTAAACAATGTGCAATGACTATTTACAATAAATAACACTGTGGTAAATGAGGCTGTGGGTTCATACAGTATGTACAGGGGTGTAGTACGTAATAAGAATAGGTTTATATGGTAAAATTGTATAACTGTGCTATAACATGCGCAATATGATTGTAGATGAACATTTATGTACTGTAGAAAAAAGTTCTTTGTTCGAGTTCATAATGGACTACTTTGATGGAGGAAACACCCTCTTGTACACTTGTCTGATTTTTGTATGCTTAAAGGTCCTCTGCTTTCGAAAGCGTTCTGTAAATATTTGAAGCTAATTCTGCGCAGCACAGTGGTGGAAGCATGGTGTTGTTAGCACTGAAGCCACTCAGCCCCAGGATTCAGACCAGAGCTTGAGTTGCTTACTCGAGTTTGTCAGAGGGGCTTTCTTCAGGTTTTCGAGTTTCCTCTGGCCAAAACAATGTGAGTGAATTAGTGACTGAAATCTATATATTGAAAATATAATAAAAAAATCAGGTGTAGTAAGTGATTTTAGAAAATTTAAAACTGCCTTGTGAAAATGGAACTGTTAAGAACACAACACAAATTAAATGTGATTAAAGCATGATTTTTTTTGGGGGGGGGTCTTGTTTTGACCAATGTAGATAATACTTTCAAGAAATCACAAAAATATCATAATCATGATACCTGTAAACATTTCTATGAAACATTTCTATTATTTTTTTATTATGATTTTTTTATTCTGTAAAGATGCTTTGCGACAATGAACATTGTTAAAAGTGCTATATTAATAAAAACTGAATTGAATTTAATTATGTATCATGACTGGCAACTTCCAGAGAAACTGCTACATTGCAAAAAAAGATGAAAAACTTTAATTACTTTAATAACTTTATTTAAATACTTTAAAGTATTTTATAAAACTGTGAAATTTAATGAAAATTCAAAGTTTCTTTTTGTAATTTCATTTAAAGATTCATTATACATAATGTGAAATATTTCAAGACTTTTTTGTTTTCATTTCAATGATTACAGCTTCAACAATCCAATTTCTCAAAATATTGGAATATTATATATATTTCAGGTTTGATTAAATTACTATTCATACATTATAAATTCTGTGTATCTCTTGGTGTGGTTCAGTACAGTATATGCAACCACAATCATGGCGAAGACGGCTGACTTGAAAGTTGTCCATAGGACGAACATCGACATCCTCCGCAAGGAGAGTAAGCCGTATGACCATGGTCATCTCTGAAAGTGAAGCATATTCATGGAAAGTTGGCTGAGAGGGAAACATTTGGTAGGAAAAGATGCACAAGTAACAGGGATCATTGGCTCAAGAGGAAGGAGAGCCAAGCAAAGCTGATTTATAGCTTTGAGATGCTTTGATTGAAAGGAGTAGAGTGAGGCTGGAGTCAGTGTATCAAAAGCCACCACGCACACAGACGTCTTCAGGAAATGGGCAGAAACTGTAGAAATTCCTAGTATCAAGCCACTCCTGATCCGGAGACAGTGTCTAGTAGTGTCTTACCTGGACTAAGGAGAAAAAGAACTGGATTTTTGATTTTTGATTTTTTCCTGTTTTCAGATGAAAGCAAATTTTGCATTTCATTCGGAAATCCAGCATCCCTAGTCTAGAGGAAGAGTGGAGAGGCACAGAATCCAAGTTGCAGTTGAAGTCCAATGTAAAGTTTCCACAGTCGGTGATGATTAGTGGTGCCATGGAAGGATAGTTGTGAACCATCATCTTCGAAGAAATGCGGTTGGAAAAAAGCCTTCATGAGCATGATGGGCAATCTCTAAAATGCTAAAGAGTTATAAAAAACAGCTATGCTTTTATAAAAACAGCTTACAGCTATGCGTAATAGTGATAGTAAGAGCATTTCCACATGCATAATGTGAAGAAAACTCAAGGGATTGGGGCTAAACTGCTGTTAGCATAAAGAATAGACTGTGGAGCAATGGAAAAAGGTCATGTGGTCTGATGAGTCCAGATTTAAGTGATGGATGCATCAGCGTAAGAAGATAGGCGGATGAAGTGATGCCCGAATATACTGAATGACCAGGGTTTTCCCTATCAATGGACTTTTCTTCCCTGATCACAATGCCAAGATTCATTGGGCTCAAATTGTGAAAGAGTGGATTGGCCACCACAGACTCTAGATCTTAATCCTACTGAGGATCTTTGGGATGTGCTGGAGAAGAGTTTACGCTGCGGTCGGACTCTCCCATCTTCAAGACAAGATCTTGAAGAGAAATTAATGTGAAATTGCATGAGCTAATCAAAGCAAAAAGCAGTTCTGGGCAGTGTTTATCTATATAAGCAATAGTTCAGAAAACTGTGTTGTTACATACTGTAGTATAATCATTTTGTGTAAGAAGTAAAATCATTTTTTAAGCTGGTATAATTCAGTAAAGACTCCACTCTCATTCTGGTGATCCATTTCATCATTCATTTAGCCTTCATGCTTCCATACAGAAAGAAAAAGTAAATCATCATATAACAGGACAAATTTATTATTGTATGAGCTTTTGTCAGAAGTAATAAAAACATATTACTGATCAAAATCCGACATTTTTAAATAAACAATCCAGGATTAGTATCAGCCTTTATCTTTGCATCATTTGACCGAAGCATGAACCCAAAGTGTGAATCACACTTACAACACCGTTTCAGACTAGATTTGATACCAGTCTGGAATTTGGACTGTTATAGAAAAAGTTTAACAGAGATTCTTACAGAGGTATGTATGTTGGCACTAGGGGTGGACGATATGGCAAATATATCATGTACATATAATCATATCATACTAATATCACAACACTGTTGAATTCTTGGATCAGATTGGTCAGATGTGTTTCTCTGTTTCTTTACTCTGACAGTAAAGCCTGAATGTTGAGCTAGTTTTGTACGGCAGATACTCAAGCCTGTTAGTAAAATGAATTTAAAATGCGTTCCTATTTAAATGACACAGAAGGTATCATTGAAGTTTTCTGTAAGGAGTCTCCAGTGTCAGTGTGTTGTCAGGGTCAACAGGTTTCCTGACAAGAGACTTTGTTTTTGTCTTATTAACTATGAAAAATAGATGCTGGTTATAGCTGCGATGTCGGATATGTTAACGATGATATGTTAAAAGACTTGACACGCTATTATAGGAAAATAATAACTTCATTGTGGTGTGTGCATACAGTATGGTGAAGATACATAGACACCGATCAGCCATAGTTTTAAAACCATCAACATTAATACGACATACAGTAGGTTTTGGGTTTTGGTCTCCTTGGGCAGGGATGCTCATGATCCTTTATCAATTTACTGGTACAAAATAGATGATCAGCGTTAATGTATTAACGTTATGGCTGATCGGGGTATAGACACACGCAGGTATGGTGGTATGTAAGTTTGCTGTCTCGCTAACGAAATGCCAACAACTGCAATTTTGTTCAACACTCAGTACAAAAATAGTTGAATCTGAAAATACACAAGAAGATAATTATGAAAGATATCACTATCATATCGTCATATCGCCCAGCCCCAGCTTGGCACAGTTCAATATTGCATTATTGCAGTGTCAGAAATGGCAAATAAATGCATTATATACAGTCATGTGTAAAAGTTAGTACCCCCCCCCCCCCCCCCCTTTTTTTAAATTCTGTATGTTTTTCTGTAAAAACAAAAATAATCTGTTCATAGCAAGTCTTAGTTTTAGGCAAATACAACCTCAGATGTTTATTTAACAAAAAAGTCAAGAAAGAAAAAGAAAAAAAAAGCATGCAGGCAATACTAATGATCCCCTTACTGCTAAGTTGTAGCAAGACGCGGCCTTGATTAATTTATCATCTGTAGGTGTGCAGTCCTCTATAAATGCAGACGTTTTGGTCTGGCACTCAGGTGTGTGTTAACACAATGGCGAGAGGAAAAGACATAAGTAGTGGTCTTGTGGGAAAACCATTTCCAAACAATTTGGAGTTCAACATTCTACAGTGAGATTCCAGACAGTATCCAGTCTTCCCAGGAGTGGACACCCCAGCACATTCACCCCAAGGTCAGACTGTACAATGCGCAGAGAAATAAAATACCCAAGAGCAACATCTCAGACCCTACAGGCCTCACTGATCATGTTAAATGCTAAAGTTCATGAGAGCACAATTAGAAGAAGACTGAACAAGTATGTTTTTTTGGAAGTGTTGCCTCATTGAAATGCTGTTGCAGGACGTTAACAGAGCTGTGCATAAGCGGATGCATAAAAACCTCATTGATCTAAAGCAATGTTGTTGGATCAAAATTCCTCCACTATGTGAAAGATTGCTAAAGTCATATGGGAAATGATTACGTATTAGTTATTGCTCCTAAAGGTGAATCTACTGTACAAGTTATTAAATCATGAGGGTACTTAGTATTGCCCATGATTTTTATTTTTTTTTATTCATTTTTGTTAAATAAATAATAGCACGGTGAAAAAAAAGTTATACATTGTGGTTCATCTGAGGTTGTATTGGCCTCATACTAAAACTCGCTACAATAAAAAAAAAAAGAATTAAAAGAAGAGGTTCTAACTTTTGCACGTGACTGTACACGTGTGAATATATACAGTACACAACATTCTACAATATGGTGTCATCATGAACATCGTTAATAATAATCATTCGCTTCCATCACCAGGACTAAATACTAAAATACTGTACAGATTCAGGAGATGTTTGATGTTGCTTCACATTAGCAGGTCTGTTGTTTCTTAAACAATAAAATACATGTAGGTTGATGTGACGTGATCAATCGTAACTTCTTTCAAACAAGGAAGATTATATGAAAAAACAGAAAGTGTGAGGAAAAACAAATAATGCATTCATTTACAAGCGCTAAACAGTTTTTCTACCGAACATTTTTTTTTTTTTTCTATTCAAACTATACGACCAGAGATTCATCGTGGACCGTCTTGGATGACTGCCTCTACCATGTCTTAGCACCAGGTAGTTAAGTCCGGTTATTGCTAACAAATTAACATGAACATATCTTATAAGCTAGGTTAGATAAAAAAAATAAAAATTTAAAGACACACGAATAGTGTTTATTAAAAAATCAAATGTATTTAAATGAGCACTAGTAATGCTTGGTGGTGTAAAAGCAATAAGACTAAGCAGCATGTAAACTGTACGGCTGGACGTCTAAACTGTCGTTTTAATCCGAAGTCGTGTTCGTTCAGGAGGAACTTTAAAAACAAAACAAAAAGGCAACACTTAGCTGGAGAACGCAGATGTCAAATAAAATCGGTTTCTATAACAGTTTGTGTGATAACGATCCATGAGCTTTGGCTAATAATAAGATTAATCTCTTATTATCATGGTTAATTTGTACGTCATCTTCTCTGGCTGTCCTATGGGTGTTGTGTACTGTAGCACTACTCATATTACAATTATTGACACTGGGTTGAAAATTGAATATTATAAAAGATCTGATGTATTAGGAATCTTTTTTTTTTTTTTTTTTTTTTCTGAGCAAATACTAGAGCGTGATGAAGTTTGATTACTTGACTGATCTAAGAAATCTGTGGTCCCTTACAAATTTTTTTTTACATTTTGTTAATCTTTGAAGTTTTAAACTTTGACCCAGGTGTTATGAATGTGGAGAAAATTATAATTACATGTTTAGTCTAATAACCTGCTGCTTCTTCTTCTTCGACCTATGTTATTATTACACTATATTACACAACTAACGCTGACTAAACTTTTCTCTTTCAGTATTTTGGCATCGACGCCAGATTTAATATATGTTTAGGGTTCGAATGCTGTTTTATCATCCAAGCACATTCCACACTCATATGGACTCTAGACTCGATCTATTGCTCTCTTCCAGCACCTCACGGATCAGTAGGATTGCAAGCCGTGATTTACCTGAGCCCTAACCTCCTGTCCGTTCACTATAACATGGCCACGCTCTCCGGGGTGCAGTTGAGGTGTGTGGAGGTGCTGCTTCCTCCGGGTGACTTGATGCTGCGAGCACCACAGCCCATGGGCACGCTCTTCCCCATGCCTCCCATGATGACCGCCGCGCCCGAGCTGTCGTGCGGCCTGCCGTTGACGAGGGCGGCCATCATGGTGTCGCTGCTGACGCTGCCGAACTCGTAGGTGAAGGTTCCGTAATAAACCAGGACGAGGACGGTGAAGATCCACTCGCAGATGGCGGCGGCGTGCTGCAACACGAAGCTCTCGTGAATGAAGAAGATGCCACCTGGGTTGGGAGTTAAATAGGAACAACTCAAGAAAATGATGGAATGTCTTCCTTAATTTTTATCCGCATTTCATGTTTTAGATTTGTTTAAGGCAGAATAAATATCAGACTAGTTTAACTGCATAAAAAAACAAAACATTAGTTACGTTTTCAAATGTTGCATATGTCCACAGTTGTGTGCAAAAGTTTGCACACACCTAAGCAGTAAAGTTTTTAACAATGTTTTAACAATTTATATCAACAATAAACAAATACTATTTAAATCGTAACATTTTCCTGCAGTTTGGTTTGGATTTTAAAATTATTTAAAATAATTTTCTTAATTTCTTTGGTTATGGCTTATATATACTGTACAGTCCTAGGCACTATTTTATCTTTAGAACACATTTTGTTATATATGTTTATCAAGTTTATCATGTTATATATCTTTGTCAAGAATAAAACCATTCAATATTTTCAAATATGAACTTAATAAATAAATAAATAAATAAATAAATAACATTACAGAAGAATATTTGCATGCCTGTAAAGTAAGCAACATATTACATGGCGGACCAGTTTTCAGATGGAAACGAACAAACAAAAAAAGAGTTTCGCATGAAAGTAGAAAGTGACCAGAACTGGTATATTCTCCAGCACACTCAGTAAAACCTAACAGCTGTTTTACTTATAAAACTGCATAAAACCTGTATCTAACACTACTGTATATTATTTTCAAGCAGAGATTTTTCACACCGAATATCAAAATGAGTGTGTTTATTTTATAACTCATTAGTGCTCTTTATAGAATTTTCTATTATGTGGACGTTTTCAAAAGCCTCTTTTCCTATGGCATTTTTTTGTATGTTCCCAAAACCAGAGTAGTACCAAAGCTCTTATGGTAACTTTGTCACACTTGCTCCTTTCTACTTTCACTTTCATATATATATACACACACAATTTTACAGTTCTCAAGTCTTCCCACAGTTCTCTTTTCCTCTTTCTGTTGTCCATGCTTAGTGTTGCACACACAGACACACAATGCAAAGACTAAGTGAACTTTTCCTTTTTATCTGCTTTCAGGTGTGATTTTTATTTTGCCCACACCTGTTACTTGCCCCAGGTGAGTTTAAAGGAGCATCACATGCTTGAAACAATCTTATTTATCCACAATTTTGAAAGGGTGCCAATAATTTTGTCCAGCCCATTTTTGGAGTTTTGTGTGACATTATGTCAAATTAACTTTTTTCCTCCCTTTTTTTTGTTTTGTTCCAATACACACAAAGGGAATAAACATGTGTATAGCAAAACATGTGTTAATGCAATACTTTTCTGTGAGAAAGACTTGATTTTTCATTTAAATGTGAAAACTGATCTGTCATGTAATATGTTGCTTTCTTTATAGGCATGCAAATATTCTACCGTAATGTTATTTATTCATAAAAGTTTTAAGTTATGTTTGGAAATAGTGATTGGTTTTGTACATAATAATGGAACTTGTACTAAAGATAACATGGTTCCTTGGATTTCTTTCTTTGCATATACTGCATAAACATTTTCATATGTTGAAAGTTTTGAGTTATTAGACACAGTAATGTAGTCTAGAGCATGAGGGTGGTTATGCAAAGTTTTGCATGCAAAGGTTTGCAAAACATGGTCCGCTTGGAATCCACTGTTACAGTATAATAGGTAACGGCAATGCAAGTGCCAACTCCCCAACCCCAGTGAAACACTGCTGCGTAACAAGCACGGCAACCGGCTCGTCGACTTCTGCTTTACATCGAATTAACATAGTGACAAATAAAATAACTGGGGCTCATCTCTTAATCTTTTAGTAACGTTTTCTGTAAACGATGTTGTCGAACAAAACTAAAAACCTCCTTCCAGATTTAAAAACCGTGCTTCACTGTAACACCGATTTGCTTTGTCCTTTCGTGTGTATCTCATGTGATTCTTGCAAATCAGTTACCAAGCATGATCATGACCATGCATAAATCTTCCAATAACGCAGTTCAGCCACTGCAGAGCATCAGCCATCATAAAAACTGTCTCTTCCTTCTGTTGGTTGGCGCCATTACTTTTGTCCAGATTGAGCAGTGTGTTGTATTTCCCTTTTTCATTTTATCAATATAAAAAGATTGAGTTAAACAAAAATTTTTTACATTTATTTAACTGAAACAAATAAGCGATTCAAATTTCTTTCAAACGAACCGGATTTTCATGATACTTGTATGAACGCTCTTGTAAACAATTTCGTAAACAAGAAATCCTTGATATCCGGAACGATACACGAGTAAGGATACTGAGGATGAGAGAGACCAGTGCTCCTACTGACAGAGCCACACGGACATGGGCCATCCAGAAGTCCAGCGCCGTCTCGGCGATCCGGTACGTGAGCACGCACTGCAGACACACAAATACCAGCCCTGCAGGAAACACCACACCCGCTCCTACGTAGTGCAGCGTCTTCGCGTGGTCGACCTGGACGAGAAACCGATCATGAATTGAACTGAAGTCACCTCAGTGATCGATACAGTTGATAAATTTCTGTCTCGTCTCACCTGGAAGTTGCCCACCATGACGAGTCCCAGAGCGTTAACGCAACCAGCGACCAGCGCGCTCGTGTTGACCCAGCAGTGGTGGCTGAGCTCGATCACATGAGCGTAACGCAACATGCAAATCATCACCACTTCATAAAGAGAGAGAGAGAGAACTTTAAACAGATAGTTATGGTTAAAAAACAATCTGAGCTGAAAGACAGAGCTGATAGAGAGCTGCAGAAATGCAACATGGTCTGGAGATCTGGACCAACAAACAAAAAAGAGACGCCCTTATCCAGAGTGACTTACATTTTTATCTCATTATATATCTGAGCAGTTGAGGGTTAAGGGCCTTGCTCAAGGGCCCAACGGGGACAACTTGTTTGTCGTGGGGTTTGAACCTGCAACCTTCCGAACCGTAGTCCAATGTCTAATGGTTCATTTAGTGGTTAGCACTGTGGCCTCACACCGCTGAGGTTCGAGTTCGACCGCCCAGGGTCTGAGTGCATGGAGTTTGCATGTTCTCTCCGTGCTTGGTGGGTTTCCTCCAGGTTCTCTGATTTTCTCCCACAGTTAAAAGACATGCAGATTAGGCTAACTGGCGTTCCCAAACTGACCATAGTGTGTAAATGAGCCCTGCGATGGATTTGCCCCCTGTTCAGATTGTACCTCACCTCATGCCCCAAGTCTCCTGAGATCCTTATCCTTTTGAACCAAAAGTATCAATTTCGCTTTTGACTCAAGTAGAAAACCATCCTTACACTAAGAAGCACGCATGCAAATGCGAAACCGCGGTGCGCCGTTCCCAGCCTGTCATATTCACTCATAAAGCATCGGGCACAAGCGTAAAAAGATTATTTACCCATAAAGGCGCCGACGTTGCCTATGAGACTGAAGAGACAGCTCTCCGGTGGGTAGCAACCGCATTTACTGCAAAGGAAAAAAAAAAAAAATCACAAATAGCACTCTCAGAAATCAAAGATTCGATCATGTGTTGTGGAGAGAATCTTTGCACAAGAATCCAGCTGTGGGAGGAGAACGAACCTGATAAGAGGGATGTCCTGTGGAGTACAGCAGGTCTTGGGGAAGCCCCGTTTCGCTGTTTCCTCATTACAAGTCACATTGTATGTCCTGTGAATCATGTAGCAGTGTGTTAGATAGTGAGATAGACACCAGGAGCCGGTGTTCAAAAAAACATGTAGGCGGGACAGCCTGGAAAAACCCATCAGATGTCACGGTGGCTGAATTCTTTCAAACAGCCATCAAAGACTTGTGCAGCGGATTTTATGTACTTCTGAAACTTTCCTAGGGTTTCCTCGGTAAGTACAATGTCTAAAACCCCATTCACACGGTCGGTTCATTTTGAGATGTGCGACGTGCGAGACACCACCAGGAGGAGTAAACAGTTAGCCACTAACACACTGATATCATGTACAGTACATTAAATCAGACCATTGACATCTTATATAGAGTAAATCAGACCACTTGATAGCATAAACAGAGTAGATCAGACCACCAAGATCTTATATAGATTAGATCAGACCACTAATACCTTACATATAATAAATCAAACAACTGATATTTTATATAAAGTAGATCAGACCACTGATACCATAAATAGAGTAGATCAGACCACTGACAACATAATAACTGAGGTCTGATGTTCTCTATGTTGTCCGTGGTCTGATCTACTCTGTTTATGATATCAGTGGTCTAATCTACTCTCTCGACAGTGCGAATCACTCGATCAGACCACTGATTTCAAAAATAGAGTAGATCAGACCACTGATATAAATAGAGTAGGTCAGACCACTTGATATCATAAACAGAGTAGATCAGACCACCAAGATCTTATATAGATTAGATCAAATGACTGATATTTTATATAGAGTAGATCAGACCCCTGATATCATAAATGGAGTAGATCAGACCACTGATAACATAATATCTGTGGTCTGATCTACTCTGTTTATGATCTCAGTGGTCTAATCTACTCTATTTATGATATCAGTGGTCTAATTTACTCTCTCAACAGTGCTAAACACTAGATCAGACCACTGATAACATAAATAAAGTAGGTCAGACGACCTATATCATAAAGAGAGTAGATCAGACCAATGATGTCATAAATAGAGTAGAGTAGACCACTGATATAAATAGAGTAGGTCAGACCACTTGATATCATAAACAGATTAGATCAGAACACCAAGATCTTATATAGATTAGATCAGACCACTAATACCTTACACAGAATAGATCAAACAACTGATATTTTATATAGAGTAGATCAGACCACTGATATATTATATAGAGTAGGTCAGACCACTGTTAATTTAAATAAAGTAAAGGTAAAATTTCCCTGATAAATCACACCTTCTGTGTTATGACTGGTTACAAGAATTCAGCTATGTCTGTTATTGGTTAGGTCATGTCATAAATAGAGTAGATCAGACTGATATCTTAGTTAATCTTAGTCAATCCGACCACTGATATCTACTATAAAGTAAAAATAACATTTTTCTGACAAATCACACCTCCCGTGTTATGACTGGTTTGGCTTCGACTGTGATCATATAAGTAGGTTGTCAGAGCTCTGATATATGAGCCAATCATAGAGTGAAAAGGCTGGACATACAGTGAAGGCAGTGCAGTTTGGTTAAGAAATGAAAGTGAACTGAGCTCTGAGCAGAGCGCTGCATTTGGTGAAGAGTGTTGTAAATGTGCACGGATAGCACCTTAACACTCAGTTTACCCACCCTTGTGGTTTTGAAAGCAATGGAGGGGTCTTATTGTCGCCTTTACAGTGTGATTTGTGTGTGATTAGACTGGCTGATTCTTGTTCTTATCTGAAAGGAGTGGAACTCATTGTGGTCCTCTGTTGTAGCCCGTACACCTTATGGTTCGATGTTTTATGCATGCTGAGATGCTTTTCTCCTCAACACGGTTGCCAAGACTGATTATATGAGTTACGATATCCTCGTTCTTCGGCCATTCCCATCAGCGATTTTTGAAACACTCAAACCAGAGCCTGTCTGGCACTAACATTCCTCCATTCATCCATCTTGGAACCTCTGTAGTCCAACTAGGAACTATGGAGTCCAATGGTGAGCATTGCATTCCCATTTGTACAACTATAGTAAGACCTCCAGTCTTTGGACTGTGGGAGGAAACCAGAGGAAACCCACCAATCATGCAAACTCCATAAACGGGGACCCGACACGGTAATCGAAGCCAGGAACTGGAGGTGCAAGGTGACAGTACTAACCACTAAGCCACCGTGCTGCCTACCAACATTCATGCCACAGAGACAACTCTTTTCATCATTTTGATGTTAGCCGTTGACCTCATGCTGTCAATGATTGATTGATTAGATAACCGTGCGTACATCTGTTCCTGTGTAACAGGTCTACAGTTGTTCCCGATAACATACGCCTTGTGAGTGAGTGTGTGTTGTAGATTGATTATAGTAGACTTCAGCATGCAAGGGGGGTTTTCCAGGCTGCCACACATATAATTGCAGACTTACCAGTTTTCGACTGGACACACATGGTGGTTCATCACTGCCATGGCGTACCTGGGAAACATAACAACTTGCTTAGATTTTTTATCTTCTCATCTTTGTGTAACTGCACTGCAAAATGTAAGGGAAATGTAAATAAAATAACATATTATACATACAAGGTCTAAAACAAAAATGTTTTCAAATGTTTGTCCTTGAAATAATGCTGTTACAGAAGCGGCACAATAACGATACAGTATTATATCCGCATGTGATTCTGACAAACCATGACATGGGTAAAACCGGTACTTTTTTGTGTCGTGTTGATCTGTGGTTTCTGCGTGGAAATTAATCTGTTTTGGCGTTCAAAGGAGCACAGTTTTTTTTTTTGATTTTTTCCCCGATTTTCTCCCTAATTTAGTCGTGTCCAATTCCTCCCCGTCACTAGGGGGCTCCCACATTAAGGC
>JAQMYG010000017.1:4614343-4627351 GCA_030014215.1 Clariallabes teugelsi
CTATTAATGATATTGGTAGGTCCTTCCATCTCTGCATATCTTCTTTCACTCTGTCTAGGAGTGTGTAGTAGTTTTTTAAAAATATCTTGTTAAATGATGATTCAATATGAATTCCTAAGTATGTAAACCCATTATTGCATAGTGTTAATGGTTTAACTAAATGTTTTTCTTGGTTTGATATATTAATGGGAAAAGCTATACTTTTTTTGTAGTTCAGTTTATAACCAGATGTATTACTATAATCTTTAAGTACTTTTAATAGAGGGCGAATAGAGAGTTGCGGATTAGTCAGATATATCAACAAATCATCTGCATATAAATATATTTTGTGATCATTAGTGCCAATTTCAACTCCTTTTATTCTGTAGTGAGATCTTATCAATCACACAATCCTAAGCGCATTATAAAATATAAAGTATAAAACAAAATTTTTAAAAATTAAAAAGAGTTGTTTTTTTGCCGTTAAATTAAGTTTTTGTTGCTTAATGCAACACAGCTGATTAAATGGAAGGTTGTTAGCAAAACCGCATCATAAACTCTACACAAACCTACACACTCCTGTTGTAGTTTCTGGTGTGTGTGCTGTAAAACAATTAATGTACCAGTAGATGAATCATTCCAGATTGTTCACCTCGTTTAATGTGTTGAACGGAAGATTTAAGTAGGAAAAGTGCTGATATGATTACTCTTGGGTTAATATTTCTTAAATTACCAAAAACAATTTATATAAGTGTATAGACTTTAAATATCTACTGTCTAATATGTTGTAAAAATTTGTGTAAACCTAAAAGTTACCTCTGTAAATTAAACCATATAAAGTTTTTTTTTTTTTAAGTTAATTTTAAATATAATTTTAAAGTTTCACATGCTTGGATTTTCTCGTTATCAGTGTTGGCACCTTTTCAATACCGTAGACGTTAATGACAGACGTGGCATCTTGTGGAGGACGCCTTTATCTCATTTCCTTCCTACATCAAGGAAATCTCAGTTTTTAATAACGACGCAGATTAACACGTCAGCTTCCACCAATATGGGGAACATTTTTGTTCTGAATGTTTTATTTTCCGCAGGGAACTGCCACACAGATGGAATCCCAAACAAATCGCAGGCCACTTTCTTCTAAAAGGGTAAGGAGTTTCACATGCATGATTCATCACATGTAACATTTTGATATGATCTGAGAGACAGAGAATGAGAATGTGTTAAGGTGCATAGGGTTTTTTTTTTTACACACACGGTGTCACGGGTGGTTGGGCAGTAAGATCAGGTGGATACCTCACCGATGCAGAATGTTTTCAGGTTGTCCGTTTTTTTGTTTACCTCTCCCAGATTAAATCTCATTATGTCAAGAACAAGTGGTTGAAAGTTTGTAAGATGTCTCTTGAGGTCTGATTATAACCATGAGATGACCTGATTAGATTTGGGGACTTGAACTTTTCTTTCTGTTGAACAAATGTCTTGAATTTCTTTTTTTATATATATCCAGACTGGAATCAGATTACTTTCATGTAGTCTGAATAGATAAAAAAAAAAAATATATATATATATAAATAAATACATATTTGAATCTGATTTTTGCTAATCCAGAGAGTTAAATCAGATTCCTGAAGATCTGCCCACTGAAGAAATGAAAGCAATTAAGATTGCTTATTGTCGTTAAGCCGGCTGCTCTTCCTGAAAACGCAGTCAATTTAGGATTCAAGGGTGCAGCGTTTACATACATAGCATTAAAAAAAGAGCGTAGCGCATTCACTTTTTACAGGGTGCCTGGCTTAACCGCAGTATGAAAATGTAGAGCAATAGTCTCAAAGTGAAATGTCTCAGCACTCAAGCAGAGCTAGAGGAAAGAGATACAGAAACAGGGATATATGCGAGCCTCGTTGTCATCACACCAGCTAATGCAGATGGGTCGCCAACATTTCAGATTACGGCTGAACAGAGCCACTTTACTTTCACATTACGTTGTGAACAGTCAGTCGAAAAGGTCAGATTTATAAAACAAACCGGATCTGCCTGCAGTCTGAGCAAAGCCCAAAACCCTATTCAGACTCTGGGTTAGCAGGTGGATTAATGTGACTAGAATCCCAAGGATTTTACTCATGTCATGTTACAGTTGGAAAGATTAAAGGGTAGCCGACTGCATGTATCCCATCCGAACGCATCGCTACCCCTCGAGTGCTTATCTTTGGTGCGTTCTGTTGTAAACTGCTCCGTGGTGAAAGCACTGATGTGACTAATACATGCACAGAGTTCCAGTCAGTGTAACCGTGCACTCGAGCATCGGAAACCAAAAATAGCTTGGGTTATATCACCAGTGTAATATTGAAAAAAACTCCCCATGATAACAGATCTGGTATCTCAGGAATTTAGCCTTTTCACTCACGTCTTGCTTTTAGTGACTTTAAATTGCGATCTTATCTGTTTTTTTTTTTCTTTCTTTTTTAATCTTTTTTTTTTTTTTTTTTTTTAGCCACTTTCCTCACTTTTACATCTGAAATTCTGAAGAAAACACGATTGCTCAGACTTGTTTGGGATTTAGTCAGGTTTTGATTTGGTGGAGAGGGAATTTCTAGCACTTAACTCGCTTATCTCGCTGTTTAATGGTTTTGAGCAAGAGTGACTTTTTTCTTTTTTCTCTCCTCCAGTTTAACACATGTGGTTGCATTGCCGTTTTACTCAGCAAGCCTCATTGAAACCGTCCAGGTCAGTGTCATGTTTACATCTAGATTTACTAAGTGATAATGCATAAACACACACACCCATGCATGAGAATTAGCAATAGCTTAGAAGAAATAATTGAATTTGCATAAAGAATGATGAGGTTAATTTATTTATATTTTGGTATTTGAGTCTTTTTTTTTTATTTTTGAATTGCAAAAAAAAAAAACAATTGCATTCATATCTCTTCTAGACTTGACCAATCAAAATGCATTTATATGATATGATTTAAAAATGTCTGATATCAGTGATGTCAAAAATCACTGTTTTTGGTACAGTTTACTAACTAAATCCTTAAGCCCCGCCCATTTGTCACAAACGTGTTTGAAATACACTCACTGGATAGTTAATTAGGAACACCTGCTGCCTATTGTCTAAGCAGACAGTCGTATCTCAGCCGGGCAACCCATCTAACCATGCATATAAGTGCCATCAGCTTCACATCATTCACATCAGTCATCAGAATAGGGAAAACTTTTTACTGTTGACCTCTTGGGAGTTTTTTTTACACACACCACTCTCTAGAGTTTACTCAAAAAGCTGCAGTGTAGAAAAAAACATGCAGTAAGTGGCGGCTCTGCAGACAGAAACGCCTTTGTCGAAGAACAGGCAAAAAACTTCATAAAAAAGTCATATAAATCGCTCTGTGCAGTTGTGGTGAGAATCCACAACATGTCAAACCTCAAGGCGGGTGGGCTACAGCGACGGACAGAAAACGACGATGTCATGGTCCGAGCTCGTTCGCCACCAAATGCAAGTCATGGGATACAGGATCACCAAAACTGCATGGGTGAAGACTTGAAAAATGTAGCCTGGTCTGATGAATGGTCCAATGTACGGTAAGGTCAGACTTGGCACCAACAGCTTGAATCCATGGACCTGTCATGAGTCAACAGTCCAGACTGGTGGTGGTGGTGGTTTAATGGTGTGGGGAAGATTAATTCCAATAAATCATCGCTTGAATGCCACAGTCTGGTTGAGAATTGTCCACAGGGGTCACAGTGTTCCTATAGTGACCTCCAGCATGACAATATACCATGTCACAAATCATCTCTAACTGGATTCATGAACATGACAGCAAGTTCTTGAGTTCAGTGAGTTCTTCAGTGTCCTTTCCACTTCCCACAAAAGTGCACGATGCAATCAACTCTTGTGGGATCCACGCCAAGAACTGAGGTTGTTTCAAGAGCAAACCGTGGTTCTGATCTGACACTATAGTATTCCTAATGACGTGTTAAGCGAGTGTATATTTATTTATTTGTCAATCATAACACTTACTAGAGAGGAAATCGCATTTATAAGTTAAAAAAAAAGAAAGTTTTATCCAACTGATTTTTAATTAAAAATCAGTAGTTTCAGTTCAAAACTTCAGACTTTCATGAAACGCATATTTCAATAAATATTCATGGGGTCTAAATGAGAAATTCCCTAAAACGTTGATAACTTGGATTGATATTTTAAGATTTTACAAACAGGCTTTACTTTGTTAAACATATTTCTCTTCTGACGGCATGAACAATAATACATACAGTATGGTTTCATTCTAACAATATTAAAAGGCTTTTCTGGATTTATTATGTATGAAAATTTTAAATACATCACATTTAAAATAGAAATAAAAACGAAAATATTTTTCATTATATGAACATACGCACAAATTTGACAGGCCTGTTTTTTGTATTTTATTTAGCTTTATTTGATTATGAATTTATTTTGTGTCATTGAACCAAATGTTTTTCCGAATTCTTTATACAGAGTGAGATAATTCGTGACAACCCGGGCATCCTGGACTGTGTCAAGGAGGGCGTTGGGCGTATTTTGGGTCTGGGCGTGCCCCACAGTAAACGGCTCCTTCCCCTGTGGACGCTGGTCTTCCCCACCGTCCTCCACGGCGTCCTACATTACATCATAAGCTCCAGTGTGCAGAAGCTGGTGTTGTACGTACTGCGTCGCCGCGGCGCCGCCAACACGTCACCCAAGCGCACCGAATTCGGCACGGAGACGGTCCAGAATATGCTGGACGCCTATTTCCCGGAGCTGATCGCTAGCTTCGTGGCCAACCTGTGCGCTGACGTGCTCCTGTTTCCTCTGGAGACCGTCCTGCACCGGTTGCACGTTCAGGGAACGCGCACCATCATCGATAACACCGACCTGGGCTTCGAGGTTCTTCCCATTAACTCGCAGTACGAGGGGATGAGGGACTGCATAAACGCAATTCGGCGCGAGGAGGGTCCGCTGGGCTTCTACAAGGGCTTTGGGACCATCGTGATCCAGTACTCGTTACACGCGACGGTTCTGCAGATCACCAAGATGATTTACTCAACTCTGCTGCAAAACGCCTGAGGCGAACATATCGAATACGGCGCTCACGGGTCCTTGGAACTCACTTTATTTCATCAGACATCTGTGTTATGATTTCAGGAAGCACTTGCATGAAACTTCGATGTATCCGCAAGAGTAATGTCAGGCTGCCTTCGCACTCTGCGTTTTTTTTGTTTCGTTTCTATAAAGAGAAACTGTTGGCCACACCCCTTGGCACTGTAATCATAACAACACTGTTATTATTATTAACAAGTGCTTCTGATTGCATAGGCTGATCAGCTAGTTTGTCTATAGTGATGGTATAAAAGAGAATTGTTAATTGGCATTGTTAATCCTAAACCTGCTTACACTCCCTCAGTAACCCTGTGCTCACACTAGGACAAGGAGAAAACTTTCAAGTTTTATTTCCGTTGTTTATCCTCATTAAATGCATATGGAGGCACGTGAAGAAAAAAAAAGCTTGGTACCAATCGTAAAACTTTGTGTTTAAACAATTTGTGTTTAAATAGTTTTTGTCGCTTATAACATTCTCTTCGAAAAACTCCAAACGAATCAAGTCTCTCACTATTGTCAGCATTTAAAATAAAATAAAAAAACAGAAATTGACATGTCCTCACCAGATTGGTTCAGGCATCCTAAACCGTTCAGACTTTTCAATTTACTGTGTATGACGGGGGGGGGAAAGCCTCAGCAGTGGCAGGGCTTTATCATCCTTCTGTTCTGTTCACCTTAAAACAACCCTTAGATAACGACCGAATGACTAAATGAACTTGATTTAGCAAAAAGTTCAGTCTGCTACACAAAGTTTCCCCAGTGCTTCTGACCCAAGACCTAAGACAGAGATAAGAGATCCTTATTCAGCTCGTTTTTGCCCTTAGGGTAAAAGTGAAAAAATGAGTGGCCTCTGTGGTAAAGGTCGCTACTTAGGGAGAGTCCCAAGGAGATAAATACCATTGTTCTCATCAGGTCTAATGTTTGGAATTCCAACCTACTTAATTCCAACTTTTTAAAAACGCTATCAGGTATTAAATATTATTTTCAACGAAAATTGTTTTCAGACCCTTAATGTTTGTGAATACAGGTGTTCTTGTAGGATTGTGTGCTTATTGTGTGGATTCATCTTAAAAGGCTGAACCTCATTTGTTCCACTAAATCACCACAGCTTTCTCTCTCTGTCTGTGGATATCTTTCTCATTTTTCTTTTAATTTTTTTTCTTCGTTCTTACGTAACACGATTTCGTTCCCTGTCGTGCGATTGCTGCATTTTCTGCTCAACCTGGATTTCTACAGTCTCACCTTCAGTAGAAGCGCTTTCTCTTTTTCAAACACGCAGTTAGAAGGTTTCCCTTTAACCCCTTCAGGACCAGCATCTTGCTATTTGTTTTACACGAACATAATTGTAAAGTGTTATTTAGTCATTTGCACCCTGGTGAATATTTGTAATGATGTATAAATTAGAGGAAATGTTTCCAATCTGCTTTCTGCAAGGGTGTATAAGCGCGCCGTATCGCAATTAGCACTGATTTATAGTTATCGTGTCAAATGTCGACCGCAGCACTTTGTCTGGAAGGAAATGTATTGTTTTAAGCTGCACTTAACAGAAAAAATAATATATACAATATTGGGTACTGTGATTCAAAATAAATGTGTGGAATCATTTGTGTGTATATTAATTATTATTATTATTATTCTTATTATTACATTTTTTATGAGTAATATTCGAGGGGAAATCAGGACTCGTGGTGAAATTTCTGGTGAACGAAGGAGTAAAAGCACACTAGAACGGTAAAACATGTGAATGGTGCAAGCATTTTAAAGAAGGCCATAAGTCTGTGTATGGTGATCCCGGCCCAAGACGGTCTCGTGAACATTGATTCAGAAACTGAAATTTCTGAAACTGAAAAGCATATTGCAGAGATGCATGTGTCTGTGGGAACTGTACACACAATCATTTCCAAACAACGCTTGAACGTTACGGGAACTCTGCTGGGAGTCGTCGCCACATCCAAGCCCACATTTTTGGGCCATTAAAAGGGTTCCTGGGAGGCCAGAAGAAGCTGTCTGGAATTTTTAAAATGTCCTTGAAGAATGTCATATGATGTGGAGTCACTTTAAATGTAAAAATAAAGTCCTCAGGAGTTTTATTTAATCAGTATTAAAGTGATATTTATTTTAACAGATTTGGTCCAAGCCCACATTACTTACAATTACTGAGGAGTCTATTAAAAATAACTTTGAATTTAATAGGCCAGTCAATATTGACAATACTGTAATATGTAGTATGCAGTATTACATTTTAAATAAACCAATAAGTGACAAACACACACACACAAATCCTGACTGTGCTTCTTCGACCCAGAGGGATCCTGATTCCAGAAGGACTGCCTTAAATCTTTATCCTGGAAGAAACAAAATGGAAAAAAATTCATCCTAAAGTGCTAATTGGTAGAAACAGTGTCATGAAATTCCAATGAAAACTCTCAAAAGGGGTCAGTGGAATTTATTTTACAGTTAATTAGTGACAGTAACCAGTTTAGAGACTCGGTTTGCTGTAGAAAGTGTTTTAGAGGAATCAGCTTTAAAGTGCTACAATACTTCAACCAACATACATTCGGTTATACAGTATGTTACACAACAAGAATGTCAAAATTTTATATACTTTTTCCTACTTGTAAACCCAAAAAATTTTTGTCTTTATCTTAATTTGATTGCTTGTCTTCATGAATTATATGCAATAAAGGAGGTCCCAAAAGTCTCTATACACAGGGGAAATTAACATTCATGACAGTTCCTGAATAAGCCATGAGGATGATTTAAATACATTCTTTTTATTTTTCAACGGTATTTGTAAAAACAATATACATACAAAACCAGTCAGAAGTTTGGATACAAGTTTGGATTTATTTTCTACATACCAGAACAATACAGATAAAATAAAATAAAAAACATTTTCTAAACTATGCAATAACACATATGGTATTATGTAATTGAGTATGTATTATGTATGAATGTGAGCTGTTCTGGAATAGCTGAATAGTTCCTGTAAGAACAATATTGTCAAATGCATTTGCCAAACCTATCAAGCACCATGAAGTCTATCAAACTTACCTCTGCTTAATTTAGACTTACCAGCCTGAAAAAAACACCAATTAACAGTTATGAGTCTTTATTTCTCTATATAATCTATATAAAAACCTGCTACACTATGGCCCTTTCCCCTGAGTTTCACTAATGACTGGATACCATCAAGGTAGAAAGTTTTCTCAGTACAGTACACCGGAGTCATGATCAAATATTTATAATATAATTTATATTTATAATACTTGCACTGTTCAGATGTTTAACCGCGGCTAAGAATCTTTTCATCTCATGTCCTGGTTTGACCTGACAGCTTAACAAAAAAAAAAATAAGAAGAAGAAAAGACCAGAACCCAGTACATTTTACATTTACTAATTCGTTTGAATGAGGAAGCAAAAATCTTAGACATGCTGTTGTTATGGGACAATAAACAATAATGCATTGGTGCGAAGTCTATTATGTTTCCTATAAAATATTAATTTTATATTTATAACATATTTATTCATTTTAATCATTTTTTTTTATTAAAAAGAATTAAAATCCATTCTCAATTACATTTACATGAAAACAAAGTCTTTTAAAAAAAAAGCACACTGTCATGTTTTTATAAAAGACCCATGTCCTGAAAGCCCTTCAAGTAACAGCTTGAGCACTGACACTGGAGACTCCTTCCATATACCGTATCACTCAATTGTGTCCTCACCCCCCCCCCCCCCCTCCCCTTAATTCCTTGTATTAGCTGTTACTGTAGAAGTGATGATATATTAGAACAAGTGAATTAATATTAACCATTCACTAACCCCATAGTGTTTTATATCGGGACATTTTATACATTTTATCCATAAACACATTGAGTGTTCTATAAATACACAGTATATACGTATACATAAACCAGTAACAATGTGTACCAGTAAACCCTGCAGGACAGCTCATGATAAACAATAATACTGAAGAATACGCTGAGGTGAGATTAGAGAAAGTCTCTGTGATGTGGTGAAACCTCTAGCGACTTATCCGTTCGATCATTTTTATGAGTCATGTCTGCTATGTGACACCTACAATAAAATTTAGCGTCCATCGCTGTTCGAATAATTCTGTGAATTTGCCATGGAACGCTTATAGTCCAGTCAACTGCATCAGAACATGTGGGGTTTTCAGATTTTGACTCATCGAATATAGCAAGTCAGAGATGTGTAAGCACTTCTCCGATGCCACAAAAAAAAAAGGGGGGAAAAATAACAAAGATAACAAGACTGATAAAACAATTGGATATACTGGTTTGTATAAAAAGAACCTCAGGCAGTCGTCTCAAGTCAAGGTGAAGGGATGCTCAAGATGCAGAAGAGCAGGCTCGCTGGTAAGAGATGAATGAACCCTTGTTCAGAAGGTGAAGGTTTGTCTGTTTGGTGCTTGGAGCTGGAATGAACTTGTGAATTTCTTTTCTTCTCTTCACAGTGGTTTGCCTCATTTTTGTAGTCCTGACTCTAAAATCAGGTGTGAGCAAAGCGGTGAACTCCTGTCATTCGGAATTGCACAAATATGCCCATAATCTAATCAGACCTAATGTGAATGTGAGTTCTTAACAGTTATTAAAATTATTCTGTGTATGAGATGTTGATGTGTAAATATTATCTGTTAAGTTAGATATTTAATGATTTCTAGAATCTGACATTTTCCCATGTTGTAGTGAAGAAACTGTAATAAAATGGAAAACCTTTTAACTGCTGTTGATTATACAGTGTTAAGTAACTGGTGTTATTTGATTTTTTTTTTTTTTTTTTAGTTTCCTTCAGAGAATTGTGAGAAAATAAAAGATCATAAGGTAAGCCTCATCATGTATTTTAAACTATTCCGCCCTGATGCTGAATATAAAAGTTATTTCAATGTCTCTATTAACTATTAATCAAGTTTGAAAGTCTAAAAGATTGTGTTCTCAGTTGGTTTTATCTCCTTTTCAGATGCCAAATAGTACTAGATGCATTTTTAAATGGAGGAAAGTTAAATACACACAGCCTGTGGAATCTCATTTAAAATCTGAGTTAAAACAATTAGAAGATATAACGAATCTCCTAAACGGCAGTATGGTAAGGCCATATCCATTCATTCCTTGTGGTTTACTTGAGTTGGTGGTTTAAAGACAAGCATTACAAAAAAGTTTTAACTTCATTCTGTTTCATTTTATACCAGATATACGTCTGTCCTAACCAGAAACGCCACCAATCCTCTGTCTGCAGCCCAGAAGAATGTGTGCACAGGTTCATGAGATGTTGGTGCAAATATCTAGAAACGGCCCCGTAATTTATATGCCTGTTTTTTTTTTTTTTTTTTTTTTTTTTACTGCCAATGATCTCGGATTAGAGTTTTTAACTCACTCTGCTCTTGGCTTTAAAACCTGATTCGTCTCAAGGACGACTCGGTTGACGGAAGAAGAAGTTTTGTTGTTGAGTTGTTGTTGTTGTTGTGTTAATGCAGTGAAAACACTAAACTGTGTAGCACTGTAGTTTGCTGTGATTAGGAATTACTAATTAAAGCCTTTATTTATTTAGACATTATATGCAAACATGAACTTTATCACTTCTTGTTTTTTAATTTAACAGATTTCTTTCCTGGTTTTAATTTGTATTTATTTTTAATGTTTTTTAACAGTGTTATTTTGTTATTTTTTAGAAATAAACTTTAATAAAAAGAAAATGTACACTGTATTTCTTCCAACAAATACTTTATTTACTAAAATAAAAAATCTGAAATAAACATTTTAACTAAAATCACTTTTTGACTAAAATCTTTTTTTTTCTCTTCTTTTTTTAGATTTAGTTCATGGTTTTCATTTTTATTTATTTATTTATTTATTTATTTTAAAAATGTGTTAATTTTTTAAAGAAATACACTTTAATATAAAATTTGTACACTGTCGTTCTTACACCAAATACTTAATTTTTTAAAAATATGAAATAAAACTTTTTAACTACAATCACTTATTTTGAGTTATGTTTTTTATTTACAGATTTCTTTCATTATTTAAATTTTTGTTTATTGTTTTTTTTTAATTGTGTTGATATTATTTTTAAGTAATAAACGTTTATATAAAATGTGCACATTGTCATATAAATGACGTGAGAAAAAAGTATATAGAATTTTAAACTAAAATCACTTTTTTTTTACTAAAATCTTTTTTTTATTTAACAAATTTCTTTCATTGTATTTCATTGCATTTCATTTTTTATTATTTGTTTTATTGTGTTTTGTTGTTTTTAAGAAATAAACTTCATAAACAAAACACATAAATTCATTATTTACATTTTGTTTTACTAATTAAGTCGTTCTATGCAGTAGGAACTGACTGCGTGGTGCTGAAGCGCGACCCGGAACCTTTTGAGTGTAACACCGCATATCAACACCACTCTCTCGTTTACGCAGTGAGAGCAGTGGAGTGTTTAAAACATGTTTTAAGTCTACGCGTTATAGGTAACATTCTACAAGTCCGGGTTAGACGTAGACCACCACGATGTCCGCGGTGGGGAAAAAGGGAAGCGCGATATTCTCTGGATTTCGAGCACTCGGGCTTTACTCCAGCCACCTTCCGCACGTGCTTCGTTTCCATAAGAAACACCGGGAGTTTTACGTGGTGACGGCGGTCGGTCAGTGTTTCCACACCTACAATGTGAGTCAACAAAAACAGCTCAGTCGTCAATGTTACAATATTGTGTTTGGATCTTAATGCTAAAATCTAAATGTTGGTCTGAACCATATTTATATGCATAAATATGCAGTTGGTTTAAACCCGAACCTTAACATTCAACTGTGTTTAAAACTGTAACTTATCACCCTATATAAAAAGGTTTATGTATAATGTATGAGTAATGTCTATGTGTTCGGTTTTAATTTACGCGTAAATTTACATTCGAGAGCTTTAAAATGATGTCGTTTTGATCACGTGACCGGTTTCTGCACGGAACATTTAAGCTGTGCGCGCGCTGTGTCTACGCGCATGCGCGGACACTGAAGGGAACTATTTATTAATAATGTACTGTTATTTTATTATTGATGATAATATTTAATATATTAAATCTTGTGTGGTTTTTGAAAATATTCCTGGACTTACTTACAAAACTGATAGTCACTGTCAGTAAATTGTAATTAAAACAATAATAATAATAATAATAATAATTATTATTATTATTATTATTATGTTTTTAACAAAAGAGCAAATGCATCTAGAAATAAGGTAGACTCAAATGAAGGAAATGCCAAAAGCTTAAATGAGGAACCCCCCCAAAAAACCTCAGATAGGATATGATTAGCATCACCACCACCATCATCATCATAAGATAAAAAAATTCCAGGACATGGAAGAAATGAGGACAAACACAAGGGGATAAATACTTTTGCAAGGAGCTATATGGGTTAGAGATGTGGTGTGGGCGGTGATTCAGCAATATATCACATTTATTTTGTATGGCAGTTCATGTATTGCCCCACTGAATGAAATAAAATAAATCTTAATGTACATTGGAACCTCAGCATACGAATCGAACCTGTTCCTTAAGGCGAAAATTCGTATTGCGATACGAATTTTCTTATAAGAAATAATATAAATGTAGATTATCCCTTCCAGCAACCCAAAACTAACACCAATTTAAAAAAAAAAAGGAAATCAAGAAAAATTACACAGCTTTCAAACTCATATCGAAGTCAACGCTGGTATTGTGGGTTGACTCTTTTGAATTTGCTTTTGTTAACTGAAATAAATGCGAAAAATATGCAAACTTACTTTGTTTGGCTTTGTTTTGAACGGCTCGTGGACGTACGTGCAACCAGGCCTGGACTGGCCATAGGGCATACCGGGCAATGCCCGGTGGGCCGACGCACTTTTTGGGCCGAAGCTGTCA
>JAQMYG010000017.1:4632494-4655761 GCA_030014215.1 Clariallabes teugelsi
GTGTGTTACGCCGCCCCCAACGGTGCGTGAGCAAGCAGTTTGAAAAAAATGGTCGGTGACGTCACGTGGGTCGGAGGGGAAACGTGGGCGGTCTACGGCCCTCCCTATTGAGTGGCGGTATGAGCTTAATGTGGGAGACTCCAGTGACTGGGAGGAATTGGAAACGACAAAATTAGGGGGAGAAAATCGGGCAAAAATTGGGGGGAAAAAACAATAAATGAATAAAATATTTCACTGCGGCTAAGAGTCTCATCACAGTAGCGTGCTTGAAGTGTTCTGGAAACGTCACCCAGGTTTTATGCCTTCATTCATGAGTCCCGGTGTGATTTGAACGCCCCTTGTCTTTTGGGGTCAGATTATAAAGCGGTCACTGTTGTAAAATTGGAGATGTAGTGCACAGTCAGCACTTTAAAGCGAGTATAACTAGTTAACATCTACTAACAGTTGCTTTGCACGTTTAACTGCTAGCAAGATGACGAACACCAAAATCATGTAAGATTGCTAGCCTTCATTAAAATAGTGATATAATATAGTGTTGCAAACTTCATTTATTTGAATCGTTGTAATTTTGGAAAACATTGCCTGATTCTTATCTTCTAATTGGTGTAAAAAAACTCATTCCTTCCAGTCGTTTCTGTGACTTGCATAAACCTTCTGTCTACTGTTTTCTAGTGAGCACCGCCCTCCATTGCCATCTCGTCCCACCCAAATATCCACCATAACCACTGTCATAATTTAAATCAGCTTATCAATAATCAGCAGGGCTTTTCTCAGTATTCAGACTGGGAACTCACACCATGACTTCACTACATCTGCTGCTGCGTCAGTGGTTTCATTTTAGATTTTGGCCGGAGTGTCCCTTTAAACTGTAAATACTGTTTGTTTGTGGTTTTCTATTAATCACACACCAGTTATAGGTCTGTTTATATGTTGTGGAATGTCCGCAGAACACGTCAGTTCCTGTTCTGTTTTCTGGTGTCTGTCTTATGAAATTTAATATTAGCTCATCTTTTCAGGCGTAGAAGCTGAAATGTGCCAACTCAAAAAGAAATTTCCCATCGCTGACAACTTCAACATATCACTGATTATAAGATTAGAAATGTTTTATTTAGAATTTAAAAAAAAAGTATGTGTAGTGTTCTTAGGTCATGCAAGTCTTTGTGTGAGATGTTATTATGGAAACAAAAAGTCTGTTAATAAAAACCTAATTAATATGAACCTTGGTGGGATTTGCTTTCTAGCTGTAGAAAGTGAATCAACGGCATGTGTTAAATCAGATTTGAGAATCAAACACCGCTGTGGTTAAAATGAAACAATATCACGTGAGACGGAGTGATATTCATCAACATTTGTTTATTTAATCGTATTTTGCTCCACCAACATACATACCACCAGAGCTGGCGACCGCCAGTTAGTGTAAGTAACGGGTGAAAGTAGTTCTTGTATTTGAAAGTAATTATTTCTGGTACTATGAAGGCAAAGCTGAGGAGAATAAACTATACACAGGTGGTGGACAAACCTGCAAAACTTACAAGATTTACTTCATATTTCAGCTTATTCTGCTTTAGGATGAGAGCTAACTTCTGGGATTCTAGGGTTGATAGCGTCCCAAATAGCGTTAAATGGAATATGTGGGGTGTAGTATCCTTTGATCCACTCACTACACATTCTTTGTTCCTCAAGTAGTGCCCTTGATCAGGGATTAGAGGGGGATTTGGGATTCAGCCTTGTGTTAGAATAAGCTAGCTAGATAGCTTGTGTTTGCCACGAACGTTCAGTGGCAACAGAACGACTTAGAAGTGATTACAGAGGAGACAAAGTGCTGTTTATGATGACATCATATGATCAAGTGTATTGTCTTGCAGAAAGTGCTTCCATGACTGGTTTTGAGTGTGGTTTTGGCAGGCAGCTGCTCTCTCATCAGTACTGCGGACCGTGCAGACCTACTTCCACCCATTTAGTCTAATTAATTATTGTAGAACGTCTCGGATGTGGTGAGATCGATATAGTTACATTATAACACCACTCGTGGAACGCCTCTCATCCGATCAGATTACTCAGTCAGAACTTAAAAAAAAGATTTATCCAAAACTGAAACAATACAAAAAAATCATTTTTTTTTAGGTTTTCTATACAGTTGTTTGCTCGTGCTCTGTCAGGCCCGCATGAATAGTATAAATTGGTAACACCTACAATTACAACATTCTTCCATCTGAGAAAAGAACAAAAACAGTCCAAGCTTTTAAATTTTGAATAATTAATGCAAATTATATAGATTTGCAGGTTGTTGTGCAAACATTCTTTAGTTATTCGAGGAATTCATGAATACGTTCGACAAAATCATGTTTAAAAAGAATTGGTTTTGCTTTGAGTGAATGGTGTTTCCATTTTTTATTATTTTTTGTTTTGGATCGAGAATCCCTTTTACTTCGTAGTAATTTCACATTTGATACAGATGCGACGCATGCAAATTCTGAATTCTGCAATTTGCCCTGTTCATTGCATTTTTTTTTTTTTGACCATTTATCTCATCCAGGGTCCTTTACCAAGAAGAAAGCCAAAAAGAAAGGAGTGACGTATGACACCGCAAAACTTCCACCCATCACCACTTTTGCCTCAGGTATGCATCTCTCTCCTTTTTTTCTTTCTTTCTCTCATGGTCGTATGTAACTAAATTCTTTTTTTTTTGGTCTTTGTATCACGTACGTAAGCAGAGCATAACTTTTCTTCTTCTTTTTTTTTTTTAAGTGACGGTGTGTTTACTTAGAAGAGACAACCTCTCAGCCATCATTGTGGTTAGATTGTTGAAGATTACTGCGTTACTGTAAACTCTTGATACTTATCTTATTACACTTATTATGAAGCACATTCATAAAGTTTTGCGGAGTTAAGCATAACTTGTCAAGATAAGAGAATGGAATTTCATGGGAATGGACGTAGCTTTGAGTTAAAGTATCACGTTTGCTACGTTTAACTGTAATTGAGAAATAGAATGTTAAAGATGAAAGATTTTAACCGATGAAATTGTATGAAATGTTACGACTCGTTATCTTGTACTGCGATTTTTGTTTTAAAGCAAGTTCACAGTTTTGCCTGAAAAGCTCAGCCAGTCACTTTGTGCATATTGGCTGCTGGAATCATTTTTTTTAGGAAATCCTGGAGAGATTGCCAGAAAGATTGAATTGTAGCGCTTCTTTGAGATTTTCGTAGGTGTTTCATGCCTCTTTTTAATAGATTTAAGAGTCCACAAATGTACCAACTTCCTACAATTAGCTGTTCTTCAACTACAAAACTTTCCTAACATTTTCAACTCAAGAGTACCTCAAAAATTGCCATGGTTCTTCTAAGAATCACTTACTGTCATTCCGCAAACGTGTACTGCATGTTCACTTAACCCTGATCAGACGGTTGTGTATTACCCACTACTGACTGGCGGGGTAGGTAATTTACCACTTTAACCAGCGCTGTTTCGGTACAGCGATGAGGCTTAAAGAATAGTCAGGTAATGAATAAGCCTGCACGAAAACCATGGGAATTTTTTAGCGCTTGTCTTCTTTTGTTAGGGATGATATTTTTCTCGTTAATGTAAATGCAGTCATAATATACACTATAAATCTATTACAGGACTTTAATAGATTCTGCCGCTGAAAGGTTTATGACACCAGCCCTACTGGACGATAGACGGGTTCCCAACCAATGCAGTACTAGCTAACTATTTCCATCAGAAATGTAGTGTGCATAAATGAAGGCGTATTTGTTTTTGAGCCATCTGGATTTAAATGTTACTAAGAAGAATGTTCATAAGAAGGTATCCAAAACATAGACTTTTAGAAAAAGTAAAAAAAATTGTTGCCTTTCATATAGCTCATGACCAGCAAAATGTAGCAAGTTTGAGAGATCTAGAAGTAGTTCTTGGCAATTCTTGAAAATTCATAGCAAAACGTGAGGTAGTGTAGGTTCTCCGTAGGTTGCTTTGTGGAAAATTTGTGGTTTGTGATAGTTTTGACGGAGTTCAAAGTAGTTTATGAGTACATTAACGTTTTATGGCTAACACATAGACATTTGTTGGATTACTAAGACATAATGTTGCAGAGTCGACCAACAAAGAAATGGCAAGAATTCCGATTTGGCGCGCTTGCAAACGGTTCATAATGTGGAGAAGGCTTCTTACTTCAAGCCACTAGTATTCCCAGGGAAGGTTTGTCAGAATTAAGGAGGAAGAAGATACCTAGCATCTACTGTGGTTAAGCTATTTATTCAGAGAAAATCAGTGGGCCTAAAACAGAGCTTTGTGGAACACCAAGCTTTACTTTAGTATCCATAGAGAAATCACCATTTACATCTGCAGAATGATTAGAGTAAAATAAGACCTTAGCCAGGAGGGAGCTGTTCCTTTAACTGGTCCAACATTTTCTAATCTCTCAAGGAGAACAGTGTGATCAATAAGTGTCAAAAGCTGCGTCCAAGCAAGGAGACATAACCCTACTCAGAGGGTTGTGTATTACCTACTACTGACTGGCGAACTAGGTCATTTACCACTTTAACCAACACTGTTTCAGTACAGTGATGAGGCTTAATGAATAGTGATGATAAATAAGCCTGCAAGAAAACCATGAAAAAAACTACTTCCGTAGTCGGGGAGGATGTTTTTCTAGTTAATGTAAATGCAGCGATAATGCACATTGTAAACCTAACACAGGACGTTAGTAGATTCTGCAGTTGAAAGGGTCATGCACTGTTTATGAATGTGTCCTTTCAAATATTGAGTATAGTATTTAGTTATGTTCAAGATATTCACTTGCATGTCGGTTCTGCGTGTATAGAAACGGCACGTCAGGGCGACTGGGACGGCATTGTGGCCTGCCACCAGGGTTTTGTCCTGACCACGACTTGGAATTATCGGAAAGGCTCTATGGGCGCCCACAGGCTGGAACCGGATCATTTCAACAAGAATCGGGCTCTCAACGTCCACGCCACGGTCTGTGTGTGTGTTTCTTACAAGATTGATTGTTCAACATTAAATATGACGTAATATCTCAGTTTTAAAATCTTGCCCCAACAGGCTGTAGATATCACTTCTTGCGGGAACTTTGCTGTGATTGCGTTGTCTTCGGGACACATAGACGCCTATAACATGCAGTCAGGACTTCACAGAGGACAGTACGGCCAAGATCGAGGTCAGCTCACAGCACTGGGACACGTCACCACCTGCTGCCTCACTAAATTACTTTTACGGTTTCAGAAGGCTCATGTTTGATGTATTTGCAGCACACTCGGGGCCGGTCCGAGGCGTCTCCGTGGACGCGCTGAACCAGGTGATGGTGAGCGTCGGAGCCGATCGTCTGCTGAAGGTGTGGAAGTTCAAATCGAAAGAACTGTTGAACACGCACAGCCTACAAGCGGCGCCAGCTTCAGCACTCTTGCACAGAGACAGGTGAGAGCGGACGGTTGAGGTGGAAGTATGAACTTGAATAAGTTCAAATTGTTGGAAGTATGAATATAGTTTGTCAGTTCTAGGTGGATGTGTTATTCAAGCATCTTTCATTTGCCCCCAAAATACGGAAGCATTTTTTGTTTTTGTAAGAAGGAGCTTTTTTTTTTTTTTTAAATCGCCCACATGTTTCTGTGATGTATAAATGACGATTTTCCTCAGTGGGATGCTGGCCATTGCTCTTGATGACTTCACGATCAGTATCTTCGACGTGGAGATGAAGCGGATCGTGCGTCACTTCTCTGGCCAGCGTGGGCAGATTAATGATATGGTGAGGTTTATTTTTTTCCCTCTCTCTCTCCTCCAAAAGGTTGCGTAATTTCAGAACTTATTGAGGTTCAACGTGCGTTCTTTCTTGGTTTGATCATAATAATAATTATTCCACATTTTATTCACGTTAAACCTGAGCAGACTTTCAGCCCAGATGGACGATGGTTGATAACAGCCTCCATGGACTGTACCATTAGGACGTGGGACCTTCCATCCGGCAGGTGAGACTTTTTTCTCAGACAGACAATGACGTCGTCTCGAGAGCAAACTCATCTGAAAGAGGGGAAGGCCAAGCGTTTACTCGGTTTCGCTTTCTGAATGATTTACTCTGCCTGATTGTGTACGATGACCTTTTTGTCGAGTCATCCAGCTCGATTCTTAATGAACGCAGCCTCGTGAAACCGTCTCTAGAGATAATGTTTATCTTGTTCAGCTTCGAATAGCGAGGCTTTAAGCATGATGGGTTATCTTTGTGCCTGTGGCCTTGTGGTAAACACGTTTTCTCCCTCGCTTTCTCTCTCTCTCTTACTCTCACTTACTGTGTTACGGATGCAGTTTGGTCGACTGTTTCCTGGTAGACACGGCAGCCGTGAGCGTCAGCTTCTCTCCTACAGGGAATGTCCTAGCCTCTGCCCACGTGGACAGTCTGGGGATTTATCTCTGGTAAGAAATCTTCGCTGTAGCAGTTTCATTAGGGTCCATGGATCAACAAATACTTTTTCTCCTTCTTCTACTTCTGCTGCTGCTACCACTACTACTTGTTCTTCTTCTTCTTCTACTCCTATTTACTACTGTTTCTCTTTCTTCTTCTAATACCGCTACTTCCTTTTATCCTTCTGATATTACTTATCTTCCTAGTACTTCTGCTTTTTTTTCTTCTTCATTTACGACTGCACTCATACTCAAGCTGAATGTTCTTGTTTCCCTGTGTAAGTGATTGAAAATCCCCTTTTTCTAATCAATTTAAGTTCTCTCTCTCTGAGTATCTAAATTTGGTTTTAACATTGTCAGTACATCCCTGACACGAAACGACCTTAAATTATGACACAGTATGGCAGCAAACATGCTCTGTGATGTGTGTGTGGGCTGGGTTTTACTGACAGACAGACAACGCATGTCATGGTTCGTCTAATTATGACTAGATAATAAATCTGTGTATCTTAAAATAGGATGCCTTCGTATGTGTACCATACCTCACCATATCTCAACCACTCTACATGCATATACACACACATACAGTAAGTATCTATGTGCAGGTCTTGCTAACAGGTCCCTCATTCAGTTAAGGTCAGTTTTTTAAAACTTTAAACAGGTTAAATTGAAAAAAATTCTGCAAGGAAGAGGGGGTAAAATTTCTCAGACTGATTTCCAGTTATCTCAAACGCTTAATGGCAGTTGTTGCCGGTTATTAGGTTTAGGGGGCAATTACTTTTTCACATGGGGCCAGGCAGGTTTGGACAGCTTTTTTTTTTTCTCCTCTTAATAAATGAAATCGTCATTTAAAAACTGCATTTTGTATTTACTCAGGTTATTGTTGTGTAATATTATTCAAATTTGTTTGATCTCAATAATTTAAGTAGTAGTTGCAGCATTGCATAAAAAGAACATCATTCCAACAGTGAAACATGGTGGTGGTAGTGTGCTGATCTGGGGCTGCTTTGCAGCTTTAGGACCTGGATGACTTGCCATAATTGATGGAAACATGAGTCCTGCGATTGCTCTACCAGAAAATCCTGAAGGAGAATGTCCAGCCATCAGTTTGTGACCCCAAACACACCAGCAGGTCTACCTTGGAATGGCTCAAAAGAATTAATAAAATTAAGGTTTTGTAAAGACCTAATTAAAGTCCAGACTTAAATCTGTATGAGCTGATGTGGCAGGACCTTACTCAGGTTAAACCCTCCAATCTGGCTGAATTAAAACAACTCTGCAAAGAAGAGTGGGTGAAAATTCCTCCACAGCGATGTGAAAGACTCATTGCCAGATGCATTATTGCAAATGCTTGAATGCTTGATTGTCGAGTTATAAGGTTTAGAGGCAATTACTTTTTCCACATACGGCCAAGCAGGTTTGGACAGCCTTTTTTCTCCCTTAATAAATGAAATTATCATTTAAAAACTGCATTTTGTATTTACTCATGTTATTGTTGTGCAATATTAAACTTAGCTTGATCATCTCAGTCATTTAAGTGTGACAAATATGCAAAAAAAAGGAAAGGGGCAAATAATTTTTCACAGCACTGCTTGCCAGACACTTTAACGAGAACATCTATAATGCTGGAAAAATATGTCCTAAAAATATCTTATCAGCCAAACTTAAATTACTTCTCTTTAAAACCACTTAAAAGGAAAGGATGAACTCTGTGACATGCAACAATAAGACAGATTCATGCTTCATGTTTCTAACATGGCAGATTAATGATAAACTAGCTGTATACTTGTGACGCACTCGCAGCAAATTAAATATAAACACTGTATAGTATTAATAATGTGACTCTTATTGTTTCTGTTGTTATATATAGTATATAGTTTAAAACCATTTAAGGACTTAACATGCACACCTGAGGATCACCCAAAAGCTATGCTGATTTAAAAAAAATAAAAAAGTAATTTTCCTAGATTTCTGGTTCTCTCTAATTGATGCCTAACCCTCAGCACCTTTTGTGTTCCAGGTCTAACACCACATTGTGTAGCTTGGTGTCCCTGCGCCCTCTACCTACAGACTATGAACCTACAGTGGTCATGCTACCTGCTACCTGCCCGAGCAAAGGTGAGGGTTTTCTTCATATCTGCACACATCAGCGAAAATTTTGCACGTTACACATGCTGAGATCAATGTCGTGGCTTGTATGTCAACAGACGACGAAGACGAGGTCTTGGAAGACCAGAGCACGGAAATGGACGAGTATGTGTCTCCTGCGCAGCTGGACGAGCAACTAGTCACTCTCTCTCTGCTGCCGGATTCACGCTGGAAGAATCTTCTCCATCTGGACATCATTAAGGTGTGTGTGTGTGTGTGTGTGTGTGTGTGTGTGTACTGTAAAATTCTTCTGTTGATTATTCTGATAGTTTTTTTTTTGTTTAGTTTTTGTCACTATTAACTAACACTCAGTTTTGTCATCACAGAAAAGAAACAAGCCAAAAGAGCCTCCTAAAGTGCCCAAAGCCGCACCCTTTTTCATCCCCACTGTTCCTGGACTCGTGCCGCAGTTCGCTCTTCCTGAGAAGTCATCAGAAGAGCAGGTGAATAGACGATTAGTGCACTCTCATTCTCTCTCTCACCATGCTCAGATCTTCATTGTATTTTTGTTATCTTTTTATTATTTATTATCTTTCTCTTGCACAGTCCAAGGTGTTCAACTTTGGAGTTCTGGCCCAAAAATCTCCTTTCTACGTCCTGCTCGAGGAAGCACTAGACAGCAATCTCTGTAAGGCCGATAATCTCCATAAGATTCCGCCTTGAGCCTGCACACGTAACCAACTACAAGTCTTTCTTTATCTTGCGTACTGCATTTTATTGTTTCACTTGTTTCAGATGAGGCGGCAGTGAGGCACCTGAAGGAGTTGGGCCCTGCTGCTATTGACACAGAGCTGCGAAGCTTGGCACCGGACATGGGTGGGAGCCTTAGTGTCATGCAGAGCTTCCTCAGGATGATCGGCAGCATGCTGAGACTGAATCAAGACTTCGACCTGGCGCAGGCCTATCTAGCTCTGTTCCTGAAGGTGTGTGTGTGTGTGGGGGGGGTTATTTTGTACAATCAAAAGTCCCGGTTTGGCTTGATTTACCTGTCGTAATAATGCCTGACATTCCTGTCATTTTCAATACAAGACAAAATTAGTTTTTGGACTTAGCCAGCAGATGGCAGCAGAACTTCATTACCTCTATGAAAATGTATGTTGTTTATTAGTACTTACTTTTGTTTTCTGTAATTTATATCATTGATAGATCAGTAATTAAATCTGTCAAACCATTTCAAGCATGTTACCCCTTAATAATTATTTTATAAAAATATTAAAACAACATCAGCCTTGACGTCCCTCGCTTCGATCGTAGTCCATGAGTCTGATATCTTTTTGCCCACTTTCCTGGCCACAAGCTTCAGAATCTTGCTAATTAGCACGCCAGATTTATTTATAAAACTTTGCTTTCCAGAGATAAAAGCAAAATAGTTTCTAGTCTGAACTGTCTTCTTTTGTGGTCACTTATTCTAGTCTTTACTTTATTTCCTTTTAGCTTCACCTGCGGTTAATCGCTGAGCAGCCTGTCCTGATGCAGGAGACGGAAAATGTGCTTGAACTGTTAGAGAGGACGTGGACCACCATACAGACGCTCCTCAACCAGAACATGTGTCTCCTGTCTTACATCAAGAGTGCACTGCTCTAGAGACCTGTTCCCAGATTCGCCTTCAAACTTATTTTTTTAATAGTGCTAATAATAATATTACTTCCAATTATTGTTTTATTACATTTGTTTCATATGAATACAGATGCAAAAATACATTGTTTAAAAAAAACTTTGGTGGTTTGACTTTGTTTCTAAAAAACATTAATCGGCACATGTTTACCAGTGAGCTAGTCAGCTCTATCAGCAGTACGTAGTTAGTTTATCTAACGCTACCTTTTCAGCTGTAGGTAGCGTTCTGATTTAATAACGTGACTAGAAAACTAGTAACATTAAGATATTACACTGCCTGGCAAAAAAAAATAAATAAATTTAGCTTTGATTACAGTCCACAGTGTGAAAATCATTCCTTATGCTCCCAGAATCACTTTTTTTTTTTTTTTTTTTACTATTTGAGTCCTGGAATAGACCCTGTGCCATCAGGGAAGAAAAAAACACATTACATTCAGGTTGTCAGCTGACTTCATTTTATTGCCACATAACGTTGCTGAGCCTAGACCTGAGCGACTGAAGCAGCCTCCAGTGCACTGTACAGCGGGCGGCTGTTGCATGATGGCTGCATCGCTTCATGTGATTCCCTTCTTACCCTGACGAATAGGGGTGATCTGGACTCCTCAGGCCACATAAAACTTTTTCCATTGCTCCAAAGTCCAGTCTTAATGCCGGGGAAACTGAAGCCTTTTTTCTGATCAGTCTCACTACTAAGTGGTTTTCTCATCGTCACACAGATGTTTAGTCCTAATTCTGAGTTCTCATTACATTGTGTTCATATGCTCTTACTGTCACTATTAAACACAGCTATAGTTTTTACTGTTGAGTTTTTAACCATGCATCTTTACTAAGCGTTTAATTGATCTCCATTAAAAAAAAAAAAATTTCTCACCACATCTCTTCTGAGGTTTTGCACAGTCCCTACAGGTTTTTAATAATGTGTTCTTAACCCAATTCCATTCACGTCAAATCACATTAACTGTTATCTGTGTTTTGATATAGGTCAATAATTTGACCCTTCTGAAATGAAGACTTTTCAGAAAAGGCAGGGTATACTACACAAGGTAATAGTAGCCATAGAAGTAGCTAGTGACGCTAATGTCATGTTATGTTTTACTGTCATATGCACAGTAAAGAAGCGTTCTCTCATCTTTTCAAGTGGGAGAATTTGCACAATTGGTGGCTGACTAAATACTTTTTTGCTCCGCAGACAACACTCATTTACTAAACTCCTTAATCATTTGCAAGCTAGTTAAGACACTAGACAGCTGAATAACATGAGGTTGACCTGTATTTGTGTAAAACGGAAGCCAAATGATGCTTGCAAGCTAACATAACAGGCTAACTCATCAGGCTAACATGCTGCACCAATGATGTCTGCATGCTAACATTAGGCTAACTTTTTTTGTGTGTAAACCTGCAGGAAACTGCACTGTATTGTACTAATGTGCTGTAGGTAATAGCAAATTAGCAAAAATTATCCATTTTCACTACCAAGATTTAAGTTTTTTAGCAGGCTAAGGAAAAGAATATTTGGTTAAATATTTTATTGAGTGATGATAAAATAAAAATTAAAAAAACGTGTAAGCTTGCTAACAAGTGTTAAGACGCATCTGTTTGTGAGACCCGTATGCCCAATCATTCACCACAGGAAGTCGGCTGGGAGTTATTGCGACATCCGACGTAGAGCCGTGACCTCGCTCCATACCATTTCCACATGTTCGGGCCATTAACGGAGTTCCTGGGAGGCCAGCGTTTCAGATGTGAAGCAGGCAGTTTTATCATGGCTCTAGTGTACTGAGAAAACATTCTACCTCTCATAACAGTGTGGTGGTCTGCACAATCAAAAGTCCCGGTTTGACTTGAACTTGACTTGAAATAAAACCTCCTACTAGCAATGGAGAGATCAGATTTGAGATTACTTTTTACTTGTTTTCTCCGTACAAATAAAGATTTATTCTTCTCTGTGGAGATGACATTAACAGTAATTTGATTTAAAACACTGGAGTATTCATTTTAAAGAAATTAAGCAAATTATATCAGGCATAGTTTGTACACTTTTCTGGCTGTGAACTTGGCTGTGATTCTGAAGGATGAAATCTCATCTTTGGCTCTCTGCACATCAGTGTAAATCAAGACTGCAGTCTTCATTTGGAAACACTTTTTCTGGGGGAAAAAACGTCTGTAGGAATAGTATGAATACCGAGGACTTCTGTGATTATACACATTTTCTTTGCTTTATTTCTCTTTATCTCTTTATCTATATCTTTGCCTCTGGTTAATTGCAGAGCAGCCTGTCCTCATGCAGGAGATGAAGACAGTGCTCGACCTGTTTAGAGGGGACAGAGCATGTCTCTCCTTTTATACTGTACATCAAGATTACAATTGCACATTGCTACAATGGGATTAAATTAGTTTTAAAATCACCAAAGTATTCCTTTAAGCAAACTAAAGCAAGCTCTATATCCTTATTCCAAAAAAAAAGCATTCATGTGTGGGTGTTTGGATGGATAAGCTTGGGGCAGGGTGTGTGTGTTTTGTGAGGAAACATGCAGGTTGATATTTGGTAAGGAGCAGGACTAGAACAGATGGGTCGCACTGTGTAGGGATGCTCCAGAGCGGTCGTCCAAGCCAAGATAGAGTCCAGAAAGGGAGGGAGGCTTCAAGCCTGTCCTCAGCAGTGTTTACTCAATCTGTTAGGTAAATCAAAAGATCTTTTTAACTCCAAATGTAAAAACCTTTTTTTTTTTTTTTTTTTTTAAATGTAAACAAATATAAAAATAAAACTAGAAAAGTTAGGTTCTAAATGTTAGGTTTAGAGAAACGTAGGTTCAACAATAAATGTTTCACATGTTAATTGTTCACTTATTATTATTATTATTATTATTATTATTATTATTGCAATTATATCTATGCACACAGTATGTACTATTTTAGATATTGTATGATAATAATAATAATAATAATAGTGTATTTTTTTATTTAAAAAATAAATTTTACATTATGCAATGTTATTATTATTATTATTATTATTATCATAACAGTTGCATACAGTATTAGATATTGTACATAATAATAATAATAATAGTTAGTGTCGTTTCTTTTTGATATCTTAATACATTTTACATTGTTTAATTATTATTTCTATCTTATTCCTATTATTACATTTATATCTTAACATACAGTGTGTACTATTTTAGATATTTTATATAATAACACTAATAATAATAATAATAAGTAGTAGTAGTAGTGTTGTTGTTTCTTTTTCATAGTATTATTTAAAATTTTGCATTATGTAATGTTTATTATTATTATTATTGTTATTATTATTATATGTACTATTTTAGATATTGTATAATAATAGAAAGATTATTATTTTTAAACACATTTTACATTATGTAATACATGATGAAGATTATTATTTTAATGATACTAAAAATATATTTACGACTCTCTCTCTCTCTCTCTCTCTCTATATATATATATATATATATATACAGTATGTACTATTTTGAGATATTGCTTATAATAATAATAATAATAATAATAATAATAATAAAAGATCAATAATAACAATTGATCTTGTCGTTTCTTCTTCAGATTATTATTTAAATCAATTTAAGATTATGTAATAATAATAATAATAATTATTATTATTATTATTATTATATACAATTATATAATTGTATATATATTGTATATACAGTACTATTTTAGATATTTAATAATAATAATAATAATAATAATTGGTGTTATTTTCTATTCTTCTTCTTCTTCTTCTTCAGATGATGATGATGATTGTGTATGAGATGAGAGCTCAGATCAGTGTGTGTGTGTGTGTGTGTGTGTGTGTTACATAACGCCGGCGCTGAGGCGAGCGCGCGCTGAATGCCCGTTACAGTGTCGGCGGTAGGACCCAGTGGAAGCCCAGCGGCCGGCCCCTCCCCCGGACTGAGAGACGCTGCTGTGGTCGTTCCGGTGAAGGCGCGCGCGCGTCCTCTTTGCTCATCTCTGTATTGCGCGCGCTTTAACACCGAACCCCTGCTCAGTGGCCCGGCCGCTCCCGTTCAGGGCAGTTTTACCGAGCCGGTGTGTGTGTGTGTGTGTGTGTGTAGTGTGCGTGAGCGGTGTTGACTCGCACCGACTCGGGGGGGCGGAAAGGCAGCAGTGCGCTCCGCAGCGCGGCGGCTCCGGGTGAAGCGGGAGATCAGAGCGCAGGTGGAGAGGCAGCGCAGCATCACTGCGTCTGAGATGCTCAAAGTGGGGATGATCAGCTCCAGGCCAGGCGCAGCTCCAGAATACTGGATTGATGGCTCCAATAAAGAGACGCTGGGGGACTTCTACGAGCTGGAGTCGGAACTGGGACGGTGAGTACTCCTCACTTCCCCTCTGTACCCCTTAGTGGCTCTCTGTACCGCATCAGTACCCCCTCAGTACCTCTCTGTACACATCAGTACCCTTCTGTACCCCTCACTACCTCACATTCCCTTTCAGTACCTCTCAGTACCCATTAAGTACCTTTTCCTAGCTCTCTGTACCCCACAGTCCCTCTAATTACCTCTCTTATATCCTCTCTGTATCCCTTTCAGCACCTCTCATTACCCCTCTGTACACCCCATCTCTCAAAACCTTTTAATAACTTTCAGCACCTTTCATTACCTGTCAGTACATTTCATTACAGTACCCTCTCAATAACTTTCAGTGCTTCTAAATCTCTCTTAATTCCCCAGTACTCTATGTCCCAGGTACCCTCAGTACCCCTGAGTACCTGTCAGTACCTTTCAGTATTTTTTCAGTACCTTTTAGTAAAGTTCATTACCTCTTAATAGTGTGCCTCTGAGTATTAGTACATTTCGGTACTCTTCAGTACCTTCTGGTAAGTTTCAGTACCTATCAGTACATTTCGGTACCCCTCAGGTGTCAACTCTCTGGCTTGTTTTCTTTTTTAAAAACCAAAATAAATTTCTAACAAAGCCTGTTTCTTTACTGGTATTTGTATTATAAAATATTTATACATTAAATAGTATATACATCTGTGCATCTGTCTTTTTGCAAGTCTTTTAAAAAAAAGTTTATTACAGTATTTAGGTTATTTAGCTTAATTTTATCTTTTTTTTTTTTATATTGATACTCTTTTATGTCTTCTTTTTGATAGAAAAATCTAATTTCTTGTGAAATCAAGTTGTTTTAGTTAAGTTGATTTCTTTATATTAAAATAATTATTATTTATGGGTTTAAAATAATTTTTACATTTTCTGTTATATTCAGAAAAAATGCTCACAAAATCAGGATATTTCTAGTCTGTTTCTGGTATTTTTATTTTCCTTCATTTGTGTTTTTATAATAAATATCAGTGTTACATTTATTTTGTCTCTTTTAAGGAAGTTATACAGAATATATACAGTATTATTAAATAAGTTATATGCAGTGTATATATTTTTTTAATCCTTAATAAAAATTCCATATTTTAAGACTTTTCCATATTTTAAGATTTTATTTTTACTCTATTATATAAATGTTCTGGTCATTTTATCATCAGAAACTAATAAAAAAATAATTTATAATGAATTTACCCTATTTTTTAAAGCAGGACGCTACAGGTAAATTCAGTATTTTTACATTTTTGGAGTTTAATTCTCTCTCTCTCTCTCTCTCTCTCTCCCTTTTTTTTTAATGGACTATGTATGTAAAATGTTGCCAAGATCTAACTTAAAAATACAAAATACAAAAATACACTATGTTAACATAACTTGATCCGACATTAGGACTGAAAAATCCTTATTATACTATAAAAAAAAGGATGAGGAGATTCCTTGTTGCTTGCTGTTTCAGAACAGATGGTGAGCCAAGGTGAGATGTACACCATGAAAACATGAATAAGGGAACACTGTAATTCCAGTATGCATTAATCATAAAAAAGGTGTAAACCCACATTGGCAAGTGAATCATTCATTCATTCATTCATTCATCTGAAGTAATCGCTTTATCCCAGTGGATACAGAACCGGTCCCTGGAACACTGGGTGCGAAATGAGAATACACCGGATGAGGTGGTTGTCCATTTTAGGATGCCACACACAAACACACACTCATGCATAATTTAGAGGCACAACTGCACCTTGCATGGAAGGAGGAAACCATAGGTGCCAGGGGGGAAACTCAGCCGGACCCTACATGAACCAGAGCTCAGGAGGGAACTGGTGACCTGCAGCACATAAACTTTAAACAAGTTTTATCCAAATGGTTGCTTAAAACTCAACAGATTGTCGAATCTATATAGACAGCAGTAGTAGTCTGTGTTTAATCCAGATTTTCCAGGCCTTGGAGCTGTTTAAGTTCTAGTTGAATTAAGCATCCGCTTTGGTGAATATGGTAAGTGTGAATTTTCTATTTGTGTTGCTTCCAGCGTGGCTTTGATGCGTTTATTCCACTGAAGCTTTGTAGTCAACTGAAAAGGTTTTGGCAGGCTGGATTGTAATTATAATCAGAGCTGTTTCATCTGACAGAAAGCGAGAGAACGAGTGCATGGAATTAGCAGAAAATTAGAGCGAAATGCTCCCATATGGAGTCAGGATGGCCAGCGGGAATCTGCAGGAATGGGGGCTTGCTGACTAGACGGTCTTGCGAATTTAGGACCTTCAGTTAATCGCCACAGCGGTGAAAATCAAAAGCATTTAGACGAGTACATTATATGTATTAGTGAAGTGGTTGTTTAGTTTATTGGCTACAGTGTTTAGTGCTTGGCCCCGTAGCATGGCAGGATTTTATATATCATGGAGAACAAGGTGATGAATCACTTAGAAAGCCTCGGAAGGAGCGCGCTCATCAGCTGTGCCAAATGTAAAGCCCTCGGGTCCTAAATCCAGCAAAGCAAGGTGAATCTGTAATGAATCTAGGGAGATTTGCTCTTTCTCTTTTGCTTTCTCTCTCTCTCTCTCTCGCTCTCTCCCACTCTGTCTTTCTATTTCCTTCCATCTTTTAGTTGCTTGAGATTATATAATACCGGGCAAGCAGAAAACAGAAACGGAGTGAAGAGCTTGGGTAACACACACACACACACACACACACACACACACACGCACACTCCCTCATGCTGCTTGCCTCCCTGTCATCCATGCATTAAGCGCATAGAAACAATAGAGCTGGGAAATCCATTATCGCTAAGTGGCTACCATGATAGACGTTTATCGAGTTAGGAACTCCTCTAAGCTTTTGCAAATGTTGTACGCTCATCAAAAGTTGGATTAGGTTTGCCGGATGATTGATGGAAGAATCACAAGACGTTCAGAAGTAGAGCTTTTGGCAGCTACAACTGCGGAGCTATCTGTCTGAGAGAAACTGCAGAGAAATGCCCTAAGGCAGCGGCTCTCAAAATTTGGGATTGTGAAACATAGCCGGGAGAACCACAATCTTGTGGTGGAAATGACAACCCACCATTATCATTATCATAGTGGTTATAGTTATTTTAGAGTTTGTGTAGTAATTAGCCTGTCTAATTGGTAGCGTTAATGAAATGGGTTTAATAATAAAATATATATAAAAACAAGCAAACCTATAAATTTTGACCTAATGTGCCCAATTGATTAAATTTAGGAATGAAAGCCGTCCATAGCTCCAACTTGTGCAACATGGATGCTCGATCGGATTCGACCCGGAGCTAAATCCTCCGAGCGCAAATCATCTTTGCGCCATTAATTTCTTTTATGGAGGCAGGCGAACATGCTGTGCCGCATAAACAGGAAGACGCAGGTGATTAAACGCATACCGCAACAGCCGCAACGCAGGGCGGTGATGCACGATGGCGTAGCAGCCTTATGCAGCTGAGAATATTCAACTCAACTGAGAATACACCAGATATACTGGTGCAGTGGCCAGTCAGATCGTCTCCTGTGGTGTCACGAGTCGCGGCAACGGATCACCACGAAAAATCTTAGCCGAAGATCTCCGAAATTAAAAGGAAATATATGTCGGTTTGAACTTTTTTAACTCATTCAAAACACAAACCAGAGCAGGGGATAAACATGTCCTGGATTCAAAAAGTGTACAAAGCTCTTAGTGGGTCATCTGGAATTCAATTAAATTTAATCAACTCAAACCAAGATGTTGAAAATGGTAAGTACGGCCAGCGTGTTTTATCCCTGTCTTGAACTTGAGTAACATCCAATTCTTAATGCATAGGGATTAATATGATTTTGACCCCGCCCCCTTTGCAGATATTACAGCTTCAACTTTTCTGGAAAGGCTTTCCACAAGGTTTACGAGTGTGTTTATGGGAATTCTTGACCATTCCTTCAGAAGCACATTTGTGAAGTCAGACACTGATGTTGGACGAGAAGTCCTGGCTCGCAGTCTCCGCTCTAATACATCCCAAAGGTGTTCTATCGGGTTGAGGTGCAGGTGAGGTGCCAGTCAAGTTCATCCACATCAACTTTGCTCATCCATGTCTTTGTGGACCTTGCTTTGTGCACTGGTGCGCTGTCATGTTGGAACTGGTGTGGGGTTGTTTTCAGTCATTGGGCTCGGCTGCTTACTTCCCAGTAAAAGAAACTCTGAATGCTTTAGCATACCAAGACATTTTGGACAATTTCATGCTCCCAACTTTGTGAAAACAGTTTGGGGGACGGCCCCTTCCTGTTCCAACATGACTGCGCACCAGATCACAAAGCAAGGTCCATAAAGACATGGATGAGTCAAAGGCGGGGCCAACATCATATTAAACTCTATGGATTAAGAATTGAAAAACTCAAGTTCATATGCATATGAAGGCAGGCAAGCGAATACTTTTGCCAATATACTGTAGTATATATATATATATATATATATATATATATATATAGTGTCAGTCACACCAATACTAGCCAATCACAGGCTTCTGTGAGGTCATGAATGCAAAAAGTCGGCAGATAGTGTCCTTATGCTCCCAGTGATGCAGTAAAAGCAGTTTTTTGTTAACATATGAACAGTTTCACAGCAAAACAAGATAAAAGCCACAGATTTGTGCTGCTTTTGGCAAATTTTTGTTCACAGTCACGAATTGTTGTCTGTAACAGCACTTTTTTGTTGAAAAAAGCCTAAACTATTACTAGCGGGTGTTTCGTTGATTATGGGAGCCATGATGCACTTCAACATCTACAAAAGTAATATTTACAAAAGAAAATGAAGCAGGGAGATAATCCTACAACAATTGCGATCATTTTGTGTACAATAGACACAAGATAAATGTGTTGTAGGCAGGAATCTGTTGGGTTTGGTACACCTGGTTATGTCCGCTACACCTCAATCTTTCATCTGGACTCCTGAAGTCTGTTATGACCTTGTGTATATGATGTAGTTGCCTGATGCACATTTAGACCTTATACTGTGCATCCCTGAACCACAATAAGGTGCTGTAGTCAGGATATGAAGCTGAAACTGGTAGGGAAAAGAGCCTGATGATGCTGAAAACTAGATTTTTTGCATTGTTTGAAAGGTTTTTTATGATTTTCAACAAACTTTATAATTAAAAAGTTTTGCTTGCAAACCAAACTCCAAGTTGCTGCCAGTGACTCACTGCAAAAACATAATCAGAGCATGGGTTTGCAATATATTTTTTTGAAAAATTCAAACTCAACCATCACTATTATAATCATCAGATTTCATATTTAGATGACCACAAACACAACTACAGCCTGATCTATTATACATGACAATAAAACTTTGGCGTGTGTGCTTTTTAACACGATTTTGAATTAAAGACACAGTGCACAAAATATTTTGTAACAGCTTGTAATACTTCTTGCTTCTATTGAAAAAAAGAAAAAAAACACGTTCTCAAAACTGCCAAAATGTAGTTTTGCTTATACGTCATACAGTTTTATTTATCTCACAAAAAGCACGTTAAACTTTACTTTGTTGTTGTTTGGATAGGGAGAGGTGACTGCAGGTCAGGAATGAGCATAAGAACAAATTACGACAAATAATATGGAGAAATAAATAACAATGGGGTGTAATGGGCTCTGCCTTGTCATCTATTACTTTTATAATGTCAAATACTTTCTTTATTATGATGACTTCATTATATAATTACATCATTATAATTACTTCATTAATGTTTATTCACCATAACAGGAATCATTAGAAGAGTCATACAAAAACTTGAGCTAGAGTTGATTTATTTACTGTACATGGCTCCTATATCAATATATTTTCCCAAAGTGTGGGCTGCAGTCCCCTAGTGGGATGTAGGAGTACTGCAGTTGGGCTGCGAGACATCTTTTTTTTTTTACCAAATAAATCAAAGGTTTTGAATTTTCCATTTTGTAATTAGGGTTAAGATTCCCCTTAAGTATTTCTGATTAAGTATTTGCAATTAAAAAAAGTAAAAAGTTATATTAAAACAAAGCCATTGGATATAATGTGATATTCTGTAATTATCCTTAGTCTTGTATGTTGATCAGAGTTGTGTTTAAATTATTTGGTGGGCCGTAGAAGATTTTCACATTTCAAACTGAACTCCAGCCTTGTTAATTTTGGGAATGACTGCCACAAAAAATGAGAGTAAGAGCTCGCATTTCACTTGCATCTAACCAATCATGGATGAGACTGAAATCTCAGGACTGATTGATTATAACAGAGAAGGCGGGATTTGTCGAAAGAAGATGGGAAGTATAACAAAAATAACTGAAATGAGCATAAATAAATAAGTAAATAAATTTAAGGATGTGAAATTAGAAGTTGTTTTTAGAAACGACTCTTCTTAAACTAACCCGTATTTTGGACTTTAGTTTTTCCCTACATATTTTCTTTCTCCTCCCCTCTCCCTTTTTTTATCGGCTCAGCGCCTCTTGAACTTTCCTCCTGTTTAAAAATCGGAGGAGGAGCTTATATCTCCGAGATTGTGCTTTATTGAGAGAGAACAGGAGAATAAATGCTTTGAGCACGTAAACAAGATCGGATCAGATCGGAAGTCCGAATCCCAAGTCGGATTGAGGAAACACTGTGTGGTCCATGTAACCGCAGCTAGTCAGGGGTATTTACAATACAGGACTCCTGACATCCTGAATCTTCTAAATATGGACTCCTGATATTAAGGAAAAAAATCAGATTTTGTCAAATTTACTGTATGTTTTTGGCTAATTGGTCTATTTTCACAAGTTACAGACAGAAATTTAATACGCTCCCTGTTGCTAGGGATGATCATCGCTAGTCATATTTCGCATCACCATATTTCCATCCATTTACTGTAACGCTCAGCGTGGTTAGATCAGTATGGTGAAAATTTACTAATGGAGGCTTTGAGTGCCATTAATAAGCAATTCTGCCTGATTTTTACTGTTATTGTTGTTCTATGTGTGTGTGCATGTGCATGTGTGTGTGTGAGACTTCATTTCCGTAATGTAATATTATTTCGGTGATGAATATTGATTGGATTCAGGGTATTACTGGTGATGAGTAGAGCCCTGTGGTCTGGCTTTTGGATGATAAACCCATCTGCCTCCTCTTTAGCTGATTATATATTTCCGCATAAAAAAAGAAAGAAATGATCAGACTCGCTTCATCTCATTAGTTTGAGAGCAAATGCGCCGTACGTATAGCGGCTTTGGACCTGTTTTATACTTTTTTTTTTCTTGTTTTTTCCTGCCGGCTCTGGAATCCGGGTTGAGTTGTTCCTTGAGTCCCACTCTGCATGTGTGTTATGTAAGCGCCTTAAAATAAAACGACTCCTCACAGTGCCTAGGAAGAATTCAAACAATGTGCCAAAGTGTTCAGGAGGTAAACCGAGCTAAAACGCTAAATAGTCCGCATGGTGGAGAGGGAAAAGGAGCGGAAAAATCCAGGTCTGATTTAATAAAGGAGTAAAGGATAGGTGAGTGACCACACGTGTGTTAGGGGCGTAATGGAATGGCACTCGCTGGATCTGGATCTGGATCTGTTTAGTGCTCCAAAACTCTGTATTCAGGTTTCAATTTTTTAACTTTTTTTTTTTTTTTAATACATCACCCTTTCCAGAGCCGACTCATTAATACAGCTTCCTTAATTAACATTTAATGATGAAATGAAATGAGGCTCACAAGCCGAGGATTAAGACAAAGAGACATGAAGAATTAAAAGAATCGATTAAACGGTGTCTTCTCAATTTTTTAAATTTTATTATTATTATTATTTAAAATAATATATATTCCCCCCCCCGAAGGTACTGTATTTCTCCATGTAATGGGTTGTGATTTGTATAAAAGTCCTTTCCTGTGGTGTCCGTGCCTGGTGAAATCCTCTCGTTTGAGTGAGGGAGGTGGGAATGTAGGGGACACTTCAGTTTTCCGGGATATAGTAATTATGAGGAGCAGATTGTCGAGCTGGCGGTCATGCATGCCTGGTGTCTGTTCACATTTACTCTGTGTGTGTGTGTGTGTGTGTGTGTGTGTGTGTGTGTGCAGCAGTGTGTACTTTATAGCCAAAAAGACAGAAACGGTCCATGCCGCAGTATATTCTCAATGAACCCCCAAACTAAAATCCAGATGGTGCTTCTAGAGCAATAAGGTACCTGTTCCGCCTGTTATTGCATTACCTACATTTCATTTATTTACACGTTGCACAATCTCCGTTCGAGACGCCCGATCGAGGCAGGCTCTGTCCACGGCATATTGTGCTGGCCTGAGGCCTGGTTTGATTGCTGGCCTAAGCTGATTATGTGGTGGACTGAAGGACCAAATCACTGATGCTACAAAAGATGCTGACAGGTGGAAAATAAGCTGAGCTTTTACAGCACCCAAATGTGGGCCTGGACACTTGAAGCTAGCAGTGGAATTAGATCTAATAAACGGTAAGTTCACTTTATGGTTATATGCAAATGCAAATTTGGAAGTGAGGACCTGAAACTAGATACAGTGCAGAAAAGGGAAAATCACAACTAGGCAAGTTTAAAAAACAAAACAAAAATGGGGTTCATATTGGATAAATATTTGTCACATTAATCTACAATCAAAAGAGATGGATAATAAGTAGGGCCGGGACTTTAACGCGTTAATTTAGATTAATTAATTACACAAACATAACACGTTCAATTTTTTTAACGCATTTTAATCGCACTTATTTTTGCACCGCGGAACGTTTCTCACTGGATGAGTTTCGGCGGACCG
>JAQMYG010000017.1:4669919-4681770 GCA_030014215.1 Clariallabes teugelsi
TTTTTAATAGCCTTGTAAATCACTTTGAACAGAGAAATAAGAACTCAGTATAATAAGTAAATGTAGTAAAAAATACATTTGTTATGAACATTTGCAGGTTATATTAATGCACTGTAAGCATAAGTAGCCAATGTCTAAAAAAATACAAATACAGAATAAAAAAAAAATAATAATAATAATTAAGTTGTGTTTTTAAATCAGCCAATCAAGCAAAATCTTTTCTAGGTCTTTGGTTGTTACTAACAAATAACTGCTTCACCACTTTGTTTTGTTTTGTAGGTGAAATATAAAGATTGACATCGTTTCCTCTTTACAAATGAGATTAGGAATGTACCCGGGCGTTATTAGGCATTCAGAAAGGAACAAACACCTAATGTATCATTATGTCTAAAAGTAGTACAGCAATACTGTACATCCTAAAGGGCGCCAGTGCAGGTAATCTTACACCTGTGTAACAGGATATGTTCATGTCCGAGCTACTACAACCTGGCTGTGTGTTTGTTGTGGTTTTAAGTCCTAGTGGTCTAGGTGAAGGAAAAACAAAACCGTGGATCAAATTCTTACTGTCTTACAGTCTGTGGTGAGATCTAAACTCCCTTTCCTTATAGTGGTAGAGCTGCCAAATTCATTACTCAAGTATAATAAGATTAGTTAAAAATAAGACTTAAATCAACACTTAGATAAGAGTTGGAAGAGCATCAAGTTTCAGAACAACAGTGATGGTCAAAACTGTTAAGTGTAAATAAATAGACTCTCAATTTTCATCCATTCACTTTTCCTTATTCTATATAATGACTATAATACATGGTCTTTCTATCAATTTAGGCCTGCTGTCACTGTCCAGAAGTGACTTTCAGGTTTATTAAATCCTATTATAGGAGGCTAAAATAAACTCGTTGCATTGACTTCATCCTGTAAATGCCTCAAATGGCATAAATGAATTAATATAAGCACAGAATTGGACGTCACACGCTGTGAAATAGAACGACCCAGTTCTCAGTAAGCCATCAGCTTGTTAGCATTGTCTAGCCAGAACCCAAAGCATCTTAAGGTCAAGATCGTCTCATCTGAAAGAGATACGGTAGTGCTCAGTGTGACGCTTGCTTTGCCATTTATCCTGGTGCATTTGGGAAACTCAGCCCTAATCTATTACAGTATCTGTAATAGCAGTTGTGCTTCCTGTAAAAACAAACATAATGTGCCCACTTTATCCACTTGTCATCTATTGTCCGACCCGGACTCAGTCACTACTAATAAGTCGGAAACTCAAGAATCAAAATGGTTTCCTGTGTGCCCACTTGAAATCGTGGCTTAAAGGAACGCTCGTGTGCAGCGTTTCATTACGAGACTAGAATTAACGATCTTTCTGGAAGCACATGAAGGCAGCAGAAAGCCGGGAAGGCGGTTACATGCAATTGGTGATGTGTACAGCAGGAAATGAGGCTGTGACGAGGTTAAAGTGGCTGGCAGGAAAGAGATGTTAGAGAATCGACAGGCGAGAGCAGAACAGGGGGGGCAAAAGTGACAAAAAGAGAAGCGATGCATCTGAGTTGTGAAATTTAATTTTTTAAGAGCTACTTAGAAAATTTCTGTTCATTATCTACAATTATATTTCTGTCATATTTTTAGCTAATTAACCACAGTGACAGTTTTTCATCAATTTCTTTTTAAAATTGTGTTCAATTTTAATTCAGTTTTATTTGTATAGGATTTTTAACAATAGACATTGTCACAAATCAGCTTCATAACAAGTTTAATTTTCTTTTATTCTCCCTCATTCGTAAATATTACTGTGAGGTTCATCTTAGGTCCCAAATTACTCTCATGTAATAAGGTGTTTGTGGCACTTATGTTACAGTATGTACTCACATTTACTAGCATCAACAGTGGAAATAAAACAGATAGATTACAACACTAAGAGAAGCTTGACGTGAGATACACTCGCCGTGTGAGGGAAGCTGTTGTGTACATCCCGATCTCCAATCAGAATTCCAAACCACATTAGAAACTTAAGGGACCGTGGATGTTCGTCAGCATAAATGCTCCAAGTAAAGGTCGACATTTCATTCTCAAAACGGCAAAAATGCCCCAACGTCCATAATGTGGCCAAATTAACATCACAACAATGTTTCGACATCCGAAAATTCCAGCTGGGTAAGAACTTACGAAAAGTTTTATCATTTATATTATTTTACTTTATCAATTTCGTACAAGAATCAGGGTAAATCAGTGCTATCTGCAAGAGTGAAGGTGAAACATGCTTTCAACAAACCTTTTCCAAAACCTCACAACGCTCACAAGATTCAGAAGAATCTAAACTCACTTTGAGAAGATATTAACTGCTCTCTTCTGTCTCCTTGAGCTCACAGACTTCTGTGATTTTCTCTCCGAACTGATCCTGCAAAACACCTTTCTTCTGAATCTCCTTATTCATTCCTTCAGGTTAAAGAGGACATTCGAGATTTGTAACTTAGAGCACCTTGGAGTCACCGAAGCAGCTGTTGGACCAGATGAATGTGATGAATATTTACGTGCGTCTGTCTCTGTTTGCAGTACCTGCATGAAAACGGTGTCGTGCACCGCGACCTGAAACCTGAGAACCTCCTGTACGCTACTTCAGCACCAGATGCTCCTCTTAAAATAGGTATGGCTATTGATCTCTGTTTCCTGTCTAGCACATGCATCTTGATGGGATATTCCTTTGGTAGGAAACGTTTTTTTTTCACATGGTAGCTTGTTTGTGTCCCAGTTGTAGTGTTTGTACTGTATGTAGGACACCAGGGAGATTATGTGTCATGTGTTTGGGTTTGATTTTTTTCAGCTGATTTCGGCCTCTCGAAAATAATAGATGATCAGGTGACAATGAAGACGGTGTGCGGGACTCCGGGATATTGCGGTAAGCTTGTCTGGGTAAACACAGTAAACCGTCTGTGACACTCTATACACTGTTAAATGTGCAGAATAAAGTTTAGGGGAGGAAATGACCTTCCAGGGACAAGTAGGTTAAGAGACTAATAACGAGATTAATATATAAATTATTGAAAGCTATTAGCAGCATGATGTACCTTGTTGCTGTAATCAGGCATTTGAAAGGTTAAAAAAAAAAAAATAATAGAAAATGTTAACAAAAATCTAACTTCTCTTTTAAAATATAATCTAAATATAGTTTAAAACCTACATTATATATCTTTAAAATAGGCCAACATTTTTGTCTAGAATTTATCATATGATGTTAGCTAGCTGGTGTCCTATCAATTTGTGTTGCCTTGTCAAAAAATGCTACTGCAGTATGAATTGATAGCAGGTTCTATCTACTTATGCTTCCTATCAAAAAATGTTAAACACTAAAGGGGTAAATGTACTAGTACAGTAAATTAAACCTATTTTGATAAGTTATTATACCATATGTATTTTAGACATTGGGGTAGCATATTCTGATCAACAAATATCTCCATCAAATAATGCTCCCAGTACATAATCAACAAAATGAATTAAACAGTTACCAATTAACAGTTGTCAGTCTTTACATGTGCAAAATCTTTAAATAGCAAAAAATTATATGTATTATGGGTTGGTGTGTGTGTGTTTTGTGTGTGTTAAAAGTTCTTTGGTCAAAAGTTAAAAGTTTAAAAGAGTTTTGGTTATATCAGTATGGGTTTGTCTGATTTATCAAAATGCTATAAATTGACCTCCCGTCATTTTTTTCATAACAGGTCAATCAGTGTGTATCAGTGTGTTTGTGCCTGTGTGTATGCAATTTAGTATCAAGTATATGTTAGTTGAGTTACATGTATGTTCGTTGAATATAATATGTGTATGAGAAATGTATATAGCGAACTCATGCTTTGATTGTCTTTTTGTAGTGAGTCATTGACAGTGAACTGAAACAAGGAACAAATTGTTGAGTTTTGTTGCACACAACTTTTTCAATTACAATTTTTGCGGAAGATAATGAGAAATATTAAAAACAATACACAAAGTTTAATTTTTAATAAATCATCAGCGTTGTCCTCATCAGCACCTCTACAACATACTGTAAGTCCATGACTGCTGGGGAAACCGCAGTGACAGTAACAAACTGTAAATGTCATGGTTTTTTTGGCTTTAACATTCTCCAAAAATCTATCAGACACATTTAGTTCACTGACAGCAGCTGCTGTTTTACCCAGTCAGGAGTTTTGCTTCTCTGATCCTGTCACAGGAAAAATAAAAACGCAATTGGGTTTTTTGGATGTGGCATGTTTTGCAATATAGTGCAAAACCTAACCCATAACCCCTGTTTCTGTCATTCCCAGCTCCAGAGATCCTCCGGGGGTGTGCCTACGGGCCTGAAGTTGACATGTGGTCGGTAGGAGTTATCACGTACATCTTGTAAGTGACGCGCCTTAATTTATTATTCTCTAAGCGACATGGTTTCAGAGCACCTTCAGTCATTTAAATTAAAGTTCGAGGACATGCAAGCTATGTCGCTTTGCCTTTCATTAATTCATATGATTCTTTTACATTCAGACTCGTGTATTCATTATCGTAATGTCTTCATGTCCACTTTAATGGCGATGAGTCACAGCTGATGCGCTCCACGCACAAAAATAGACTCAATGACCCGAGCATATTGTTCCCCTGACATTTCGACTAATATGTGAGAAATATTCGATGTTACTTCCATATGATTTAATGTATTATACGTGTTGGTACATGTGGTCAGCCTGCATTTTCTTCTAAAGCACTTTTGATTATAATTTTTTTTTTTTTTACAGACCAAAGTACTTTGACAGAAAAAAAAGAAAATATATGCCTCTAGTTTTGTTCTTCTATCAGTATTAAAATCTAGATGATCTGGGTGATGTTCAGACAAAATCATGTTCAGTTATGCAATTTAAATGATATTTAATTGGTTGATTCAGTTAATTGAATCATTGGGTCAGTTTTTGATTCAGAATCTATTCACTTTTTTCATTATTTACGGAAACTTTTAAATGATAAATTCTATAAAATTGACAAATTCCTCAAAAGCATAACACAGCTTTTTATACCGCTTGCATCTTCTGCAAATGCTCGCGTTTTTTATAGTATCGCTTCTTCTTCTGTTGAGTTTATGAGCAGTTGGTGCAGAGTACCGCCACCTACTGGACTGGAGTGCGCAGCAGAATATTGATGAGAAAGATGATCGCTTTGTCTGAGTCATAACGTTTAAACAATCAACAACACAAATTACACAGTGTTTCAATGCTTATTAGATAATTAGTAGTTTTTAATTCATCAAATCTTGTAAGAAATATACACAGATCAGAAATAACATTATGACCCTCCACCCCCCGCCTCATATTGAGTAGGTCCCTTGTTTTGTCATCAAAACAGCGACATGCTGTGTGTTCTTACACCTTTCTATGGGAAACAGCATTAACCTTTTCAGCAATTTGAGCTAATAGCTTTTCTATTGGTTCAGACTACACAGGCCTTGGCCACCCGTAACCCTTTCGACTGTTCACCGTTTTTTCTTCCCCTGACCCCTGATGTCGTCTAAACATCACAATTAGGCCCTTGTCAAAGTCGCTCGAATCCTTATGCTTGACCAAAACAATTTCATGGACAAAATGTTCACTTTCACTTTCTACAGTATGCAGCAAAATAAACAGTACTGAAATGAAAAGACGAATTCGTCACTTTGTTGTCATCTCTGACTCTATTTCTCCTGAAAGAAACTAACATACACACTATTAGCGCGTTGATTTACCAGGGTATGCGTAGTGTACTGTAAGTGTTTGAAGTGTGTGTGCAACGCCTCGCAGTAGACAGAGTTCGTGTCGTTCATGCAGATTCTCAAACATATCCCGGAACAAAACTTGCTGCAGACTCCTGCAAAAGAAAGCCATTTGCTCGCATAATATTGATGCGGTACACTACCAGAACGGCGAAATTTCATCACAATAGGCAGCATAACTGTGTTACTTTGTTGCCGTCTTATTAAATCTCTCCCGGAATTGTTCGGCCACCCCTTTCAAACTCGGTCCACATTCACAACCACTAATGTATTATATGGGCGGAAATAATACTCGGATATGGATACTTTTTTCTCAGGCGAGAGACCCATTTCCACCAACAACCGCAAAACCGCAAAACAACTTCGCTAGACATGCGGCTGGAGCTAGTTTCGCGAGTTTCAGTACTGTATATTTTGCCGTAATACCGTACAGTATATTCCACTCACTTCCAGGTGCTATTGTAACGAGATATTGTAACTGGAGCTACTGTGACAAGGGCCAAATTATGATGGCTAGGTGACTGGATCAGAGCAACGTCAAAACTCTAAGGAAGGAAAACCAGTGAACTGGGCAGCCAAGGCTTATTGGTGCGCTTGGTGAGAAACGTAATTAGAAAAACAAAACTTGAGCCTAGTCACTTTGATCGTGTCATGGTATATTAAAGATAAGTTGTGTTAAACAGAGTGGTGGGAAAGCAAAAAAACTCCAGTCAGACTGGTTCGAGCAGACAGAGATGCTACAGTAATTTCAATAGTCACTTTTTACAAACCATGATGAGCAGAAAAGCATCTCAGAACACACAATATATAACACATTAAAACATCGGGTGGATACATCGCCGTGATTTTATCCTTTATTTTCAGTGGTAGAGTTTGGTGATTCTGTGTCTAGTATAGGATCAGATGATCTGGAATCAAATAAGTCCTTCATTTTATGTAGGTTTTATGATTATCATAAGAATAAATGTGGTTTTCTTCATCATTATTTCTTAAATTTGTTTCTCTCTCTCTACAGACTGTGCGGGTTTGAGCCTTTTTTCGACGACAGAGGGGATCAGTACATGTTCAAGCGCATCCTGAACTGCGAATATGAGTTTGTCTCCCCCTGGTGGGACAATGTGTCTCTTAACGCTAAGGACCTGGTGTGTGAATGAATTGAACGAACAATTTCATTGCGCTTGCTCCTGACTGACGTTACAGTAGAGTAGCCGAACAGAATTAAAAAAAAAATTTTTTTTAAGTAAAACAAACACTCTTTCTGTTTTTTAATCACCGTTTGCTTTGTTCTGTTTTATAGGTGAAAAAGTTGATCGTCAAGGACCTGAAGAAGCGGCTGACGACGCAGCAGGCCCTGCAGCACCCGTGGGTGACCGGGAAAGCCGCAAACTTCACCCACATGGACACGGCTCAGAAAAAGCTCCAGGAGTTCAACGCAAGAAGAAAGCTCAAGGTTGGTGGTTGATGGTTGATACTGATACTCACCCTCAGGAGGAGGTGTAGAGTGAATAGTGCGCAAGCATGTGTGTGTGTGTGTGTGTGTGTGTGTGTGGGTTTTTTTTTAAGTTTCAAAATAAAATGCCACCTCACAGCAACACACAGACACTAATTAGCTACATTCTCCTCAGGTGTGTGTGTGTGTCCTTTCCTACTTACCTGACTCTCGCATCCTTCAGAGAGCAGTTCTTAACCACACCCCCACCATATGGCCACAAACTGAAGCTGCGTTCCATTCCGAAGTGCACTTCACTCCCTACTCCCTGCTCCGTTTGCAAGGGATGGCGTTCAAGGGAACTTCCCTCGACAAAAAACCGCCACCAATCGGAACACCCCGCGAAGTCACCAGCGCACACGTCATTTCCTCCATGCGTTACCATGGTAACATAAGCCCCTCGGATACCTGTCATTTCTGCCGTGAAAATTTCACACTATGGGCATTAAATAAATAGTGAATATTTATTATAAAACATACTGTTGAAACGTGTATAACTTGTAAATCAATTATAGATTCATTATAATTATAATTGATTAAAGATGTAAATTTTTTTTTACCGATTACTACCCTATATAACACTACGGATTTCCTGATTAAATTAATACTAAGGATTTCCTGATAATTTTTTTGTGTCCTTTTAATAAGATATCGTCCTAGATAATAATGATTATATATAAATCCTTTTTCGAGCAATGACCGATGGGAAGTTTTTCATTCCCTTTTCCGGTGAAGTGAACATGTGTTGTTCACTTGTTACCTACACCGTTCGAAATTCCCTTTGAACTGGACATTTTTTCGAAATTTCACACTACTGTATGTACAGTACATTAAATATAGAATATTTATTGAAACAAAAATGTATACCATTATAAAACATATACTATTGAAACTTGTAAATAAATGATTGATTCATAATAATAATAATAATAATTATTATTATTATTATTATTATTATTGATTAAAGATGTACGGAAATGTATTCATTATTTTACAGATTACTGCCTATATGGCACTACAGATTTCTTGATTAAATTAAAATCATAATTATTGTATCCTATTTATATGACATACATTTGCGATGATGTCACCAAATAATCGTCAGCTAAGTTCACTGACGACTAATTTTGGTCACAGATTAAGCACGACTCCGTCGATTACTCCTTGCACCCCTAATCAGCAGTGATGGTCTGGTCTTTGCAGGCTGCCGTTAAAGCGGTGGTGGCTTCGACACGGCTGGGCAGCGCCAGCAGCCACAGCAACTCGGACTCGGCGAGCAAGGCGAACTCTCTTCCATCCGAGCAGACCAACGTGGAAGACGACGAGCAGCCTGAAAAAGAAGTTCACAAACTGGAAGACTCGTAGATGTGTACGGGTTTTCGTGAGGGAACAAATTAACGAAATCGTTATTAAAAGAACTTTTTTTTTTTTTTCCCCCTCACAGGTTGGGTTACACCTGAAACCATGGGGTCCTGGCGGGACTGAGTCATGAACTGATTGGGAATTGTTGATATGCATGTGATTGATTTTAGGTTCTAAAAAGAATACAAACCCACACATCATGCCATTTTAATACAAGGCATCTTGATATCTGTATCATGTATTTCGAAGCTGTATGTCGACCAGGTGAACTGAACGTCTGTCTGTAAACAGATATCGGCTGATCGTTATGTTCGAGTTATATCCTAAAGAGAAAACCGCATCGTCAGAAAGTTTTTAATCACTGTAAGATATTATGAATATCTGAATTACGACAAACATATTTGCCAACACTAAGTACAAATAACAATTTAAACCAAATCCCATGCTTTGGATGTTGTATTATCAAACAGGGACTTATTCTTTACTATCAAGAAATATCTCATATTCTAGGAACAAGCTTAAATAATGTTGCTTTACATCCTGATTTTTATTTTCTGAATCGAAAGGGCTTAGAATAATGTTTGTGTTGTCGAAGAAGGACTTATTTTCTACTTTTCTAAGAATCAGTACCAAGTACATGATGCATGGTTTAAAAAAAATTATAATAAAAAAAGGAGATATGCACAAATCGGTTATCGTTAGCAGCGCCAAAAGCGTTCTGCGCACCTCAGAAAGTCACAGCGTCTGCTCCAAAAGTGTTGGCACCCTTGGGTTAAAAAAAAAAAAAAAAAAAAAAAGTATCATAATAAGATCAGTCTTGCACTGTGAATGTAGTATCTAATCTAAGTAAATATAAAACCTCTTGCCCTGTGATGGACTGGTACCCTGTCCAGGATGTCCCCCGCCTCGTGCCCAAAGGCTCCTGTGATAGATTCCAACCTTCCCGTGACCCTTAGGACTTTGCTTTGTGCAGCCTTCCTTTCCAACATAACAGCGTAATATAGTTATTATTTTGGTATTTCATAATTTTTTTCCATAATCGAACATTATGTACATAATTCCAACATTAAACCCACCGTGAGTGTTGCATAATCACACCAAACTACAGTACCAGTCAAAAGTTTGGACACACCCTCTAAGTGTTTTTTTTGTTTTGTGATTTATTAAACAACTATTACTGTAAATAACACATATGGGATTATGTAAATAAGTAAAAACAGCAACAACAACAATCAGTTATGTTAAGACATAAATGTCAGCTGTTCTGAAATATTTCCTGCAAGAACAGAATTGTATTGAAGTGTGTTTGCAAAACCCATCAAACACCATGATGAAGCTGGCTGTCATGAAGACCTTCCCAGGAAAGCAAGACCAAGACTTACCTCTGCTGCAGTTCATTTCGAGTTACCAGCCTCAGAAATCACCAATTAACAAACAGCACCTCAGATTAGAGCTGTTATGAAGACTTTACAGAGCAGACACATCTCAATATCAACTGTTCAAAGGAGATTATCGGAGATTTTTTGATGCCTTCAGCATGTTTCATAATGTAGAAAGAAATAAAAATCAGGAAAGACCACAGAATTAAAAAGTGTGTCCAAACTTTGGCCTGGTAGTGTAGATCTAAAAGACAGCTCCAGTGAACTTTCAGCGCTTATGTTTGTAGTTCGCTCAAAGAAACAGCTTTCTCACGGCATGGGTTTTAAATATGGCATATTTTTCATTGGCATGTACTAATTGTCGATTTGAAGACATCCTTAACCCCAAACTGCTACCACCTTGGTAAAGGTCGCTCTGTGGTTTGGGGAGAATTATTTAGATCCTCACTGTACGAGTTTTAATTTTTTTTTGTATTTGTTAATGCTCTCTATATTGATGAATGAATGGAGGAGTTGGGGAATGGTCCTCATAACATATTCACACCCTGGAACACTCAGGTCAACCTAAAAAATTGTCGAATAGACAGGAAATGGCAAGGTTACATTATATTCATAACAATTTCTAGGGGTGCCAATCTTTATATATATATATATATATATATATAAAATTTACTTTTACTCCCCATACAGTGTTTTAAGTGTGAGATCACACTACTATTTAAACACAGATAATTTCCACATGATCCCATTTTTACCAAGGGTGCCAATAATTCTAGACCTGACCTTATATTCAGGTTTTAAGGCTTTAACATTTCTTCATTTTATATTTGAAAGCTATTGTGTTCGTCACAGTCTTGACTGATCAGCCTTTGGAGAAAGGAGTTGAAAGGTGTATTGATCGATTGAATGTTACTTACGTACGTTATAGCATGCTTTTATGTACAAATATCAGCAAATGCTGTTTCGGAATTCTTCGTTAAGACGTATGGAAAGGAATGTAGCATGGGCGTACTCTATAGAGGTTGCATTGCATGTAGGAATGTTCTCAAGCTCCAGATGTCTTCTTCTTCTTCTTCTTAAAGTGCGCATATTTTACTAATATTAATTGTGTTATACAGTATGATATTACAGGCTGTTTGAGGGCCACGTTGTATGAGACTCAGAGGTCAAATTTGTATATCTGCCTGTTTCTATTATAATATTTTAATTTTAAAAACGATGAAAATGATACCGTGTATTAATTGCAGAAATAAAAGCTACAGTAAAAACAGTAAGAGAGAAGTGTTGTGCCTGACTATTTAATATGATTTATCTTGCCTGGAAGCAGAAATGACTAAATCGACCAGTTAATACTGGATATTAGAGCCGTGAATTGTAGGTAGACTGTCGATGTGATTAGACTGGATATTTGGGCATTGCGATGGTTCTAATTTGACTACTAGAACCAATGTTTATTGTCAGTTATATTTCTTACAGCTTTTGAAATATTAAAAACTAGCAAAAGTATTTAATAAACACTGAAATACTCTGTAACATGGTGCTGATTGTTAAATTGTCATGCCTTGTCATGCCAGTCAACCCCTCGAAGTTCGCAGGGGTTACGTTCCTAGAGCACCCGCGAACTGTGAAAAAAATGGAAATTTTCAATTGTCAAAAAATGCCTATAAATGCCCATTTTTATAGTTTAAACCCTAAATATGCTCCCAAAGCACTTTAATTTCATTTCACAATCAACTACTCAGCTTAATACATTACCCACCAGGGCTTGACATTGGCACCCGCACACCCGCCAAATGCGGGTAAAATTCGGCTGTGGCGGGTAATAACTTTAGTCTCACTAGCCACTTTGGCGGGTAGTTT
>JAQMYG010000017.1:4720676-4736158 GCA_030014215.1 Clariallabes teugelsi
AACACCATATCTACTGTGAAGCATGGGGGTGGAAACATCATGCTTTGGGGCTGTTTTTCTGCAAAGGGACCAGGACAGCTGATGTATAAAGGAAAGAATGAATGGGGACATGTATTGTGAGATTTTGAAGAACGAATAGCGATTTTCAAAACTATACATTTGCTGTTATAGATAACCTGGTGTGTTAGAGGACAATAATTCACCCCAAGAAAGTAAAAATCTGAAAATGTCATTTATCTCATTTTGCTGCCAAATGTTCAATTATTGACTGTTGCCTTTGCAAACTATCTTAGACTTTCATTTTGATGTGAGAAATTCTCTTGGTAGACTTTAAACATGGTTGCAGGATATATTTAACGATGAAAACTTCAAAGCACTTATGTAAGTCGCTCTGGACAAGAAGCATCTGGCAAATGTTGTATAGGATATGGTGACCTACGAAGTAAGTATTTTTTAAACACTTGAGTTTTTACCCGCAGCCCCACAGGCATGTTCCTGAAACATTGGGAATATCAGCGGAAACTATCTTACAGTCCAAGTATAAAAGTCTGACATGGGATGGAAACCCTCCAGTGGAAGTCAATGTAATGCAACCTTCACATACTGTAGCCACATTTTCTAGATTAGAAAAGGAAATTATAAGCATGGATATTGTGATAAAGTGACTTACCGTAGTAGAACCCTGTAAAGCAGATGGTTTCAATTAGTTTCATGTTTATTAATATGCAAAATTGTAACCATCTTCATGCCTGGATTTGTGAAGGATTTGCCCACCTGCCCCTGAGTGCTCCACGTCAGGGATGAGCATGAAGTGTGCGGTGACGTTTCTCTGGTCCTCGCCGTACTCGTTGGTGGCCAACAGAGTGTAAACACCATTGTGGATGTGAGTGGGGATATCAAGGTGCAGACAGCCATGATACTCGCTCTCTGTTGACTCATGGATCTGAGTCTTGATGTAGTCCTGCTCTTCCAGGAGCTGGCCCTCATGATACCACAGCAGATCAGGTTTGGGATTCCCCGTCACACTGAATGGGATGCACCAGTCTTGGTTGCGCAGGGGCTTGTCCAGGTCCAGGATGATCGGCGGGACTGAGCCCGGTAAAAGGCGTGAAAGGCGAGGCGAGGAAGAGAAGGAAGGGAAAGAAAAGGAGAGGAGAGGAACTGTGACCACGGGTCATGGCAGGAGACAAACCAGAGGGGTGAAGTCGGAGTGTGGTGAGATTTAGAAGCTGTTCGGTTTGGAAGAATGTGACGAAAGGGAAAAGTACAGAGGGGATACTAGGAGTAGGAATTGAACAGAACAGTAAGAAATATAAAGGTTTTCTGGAACGTAAGGGGTGATAAGCCCAAACAATAAACCACCAAACAAGCAGTAAATAAAATGCACTTTGGATAACACAACGGGACGTACGGAGTAAAAATACTGGTAATAACGCCGCTGGTACATTACTTATATTTGGCTTTAGTTAATGCTAGAAAGAAGCCCATCAGCGGAGTCTCACAGGACTCGTTTTCAACACAACTAATTATAGGGCTGGTGGTTTAGAGAAGAAACTGCATACGAGCCCACTAACGTGCAACAAAATTGCTTGTTTTAACACACACAGTTAAATACATCCTCAGTGCAATAAATGGCAGCAAAGTAGTTCATCTCATATTCACTCACACACACACACACACACACACACACACACGACTGAGTGCTTACAGAGGATATTGAGGATGACAGAGGCCTCAGTCTGACCCACAATATTCTCAGCGCTGCAAGTGATCTCTCGGCCATTGTCGCTGTGGGAGAGGTTCCTCAGTGTCAACATGGACTGCAGGTCAATTGTGTTCATCTGGTTGAGGGAAAAATGCAGAAGATTTTACGAAATTTAAAGCTGATTGTTCATCCAGATTCTGCACAATGTGTTATTAATCCTTGAACTTCCACATTAAACTTCCCCTGGGGTTAAATGAGGTTCCATTACACTGTACAAAATAAAGGTCAAGGAAACATAAGCTTTCAAGGCAACTTATTGCACTAGATTTTGGAGTTAAACCTCCAAAGGTTTTTAAACAAAATCAAACATGAACAAAACCCGCAGTGTGACCTCATATAAGAAGAGCTCCTCCTAAAGCATGTTGCTCAGCTTTGCTGTTCTCTTTGCTGTAAAAAGAAATATATAATCTGAGGATTATTTCAGCTGGAGCATTAGGACACACACACACACACTTTGGGGAGCTCTGGGAACTATGTTAACTTCTTGAAGAAATAGTAAAATATATGACCTTTAAGGCCTAACCACAAGTACTTATCATGTATAGTTTAGGAAAATCCATAATACACTTGCTCAAAACATGGTATTGGTGCTAAAAAGTGTCTTACCTAGGTGAAAAAGTGAATTTTTCAGATAAGATCATATAACACAGTTTTTCGTAATAATTCATGCTTTTTATCCCCCGATCCATGCCTCATTTTTTGTGAATGCATACACATTCATATTTTCATCAGATAAAAAAAACACATTTTTCTACAGTAAATACAATTTTTTGCCATTTTATGTCTGTAGTGTCTGTAACTTTTTCTAAATTCAAATCTTTCAATGATCTTAATTGTCATTCAGATGAAACTTGGCCAATTTAGATTTTTGTTATTCTAAAATGAAAAATTGTTGAGGTATTACAAGATGAATTTGACATGGTTACAGACACTACAGATTTTTTGCTATTTAAGCACATAAGGTAAAGTTATAAGCATCGACTGTAAGTCATAACTCTAACTAACAGCATTTCTACATAGGAATCTGTATCCCACAGGCTGCTGTTTCCAAGCAGGCACAAGAGACGCTTTGTTGTAAATATTATATTGGTTACATTAAATATTAATACAAAACATGGGGCTTTCAGGAGTTAGAGCCAGTTTCTCGCGGTCTGAGCGTCTTATCGGGATTAACAGGTCCATTACTGGGTGTAATGGCAATTAAGTGTTTAAGTGCTTCTTCTTAATGTACCAGTGGTACAGAGTGGTTAGGACTTGCATGAGGGTTCTGTGGTTATACACAGGGCATTTCAGGTTTTATGATACAATCCAATACATTCTGAAGTGGACGCATGGCAGAGGACTTTGATTAGTCCTGAAAACTTTGGTTAGTCATGAAAAATGAAGGAAGGGATGGAATACAACTCTTGAGGGAATGGTATTATTGGAAAATAATGTAATTATTTGTGGACAATATTTGGTGATGAGGCACCACTGTTTCCACCCGGAAGTTGTTTATTTCCTAGGAAGGGTAAATCGATTGCATACTGTTTTAACAATTCACAGTTCTTTTTAATGTTGTGGAATGGCAAGCTACTTCCTGTTATCACTTATGTTTTTGTCACTACTGTATAAGTGATCATTCCATCACTAGTTTCTTTTATTTCTCTCTTGAAACTATTCAGACACAAAAATACTGCTTGAGATACACAAGCTGTGTGTGAGAAGCTGTTGTGTCTGTGCCGATCAGAATTCTAAACCCTGATAGAAACTTCAGGGACCATGGATGTGGTTAGATGTTGAGAGAATACATGTTTATTGACATAAATGCTCCCAATAAAGGTTACAGTTTCGTTGTTTGGAGGTTGTATTTGCAACATTCATTCAGCAATACTGTATCTCAATGTCATGTTATCAAAGTCGTTCTAACTTTTAAAAACAATGGATGTTTTCACAATGTCGTTACAGCCGAATTACCACAGTCACCCTACCTTAGGGCTGCTACTAAGTCTGCACCTGCTGACCAATCAGATTAGAGAATTTATCAGCATTGTGGTACAGTATGAAGACTTAGGGATGTGTTTTTACCTCATGACTGGTTGCTAGCGGTGGATGTTCAGTGGTGTTTAAATTCCAGTACAGCATAGGAGCAGGAGATCCGGAAGCGCTACATGCCACTATCGCATCACTTCCTGCCATCAGGTTAACAACGGGAGGGACAACCTCGACCTGTGGAAACTCTAGAAAGTGAGAAATATAAATGTATTTTCAATGACTTCTTCAGCTAGGCCAAAGTAATCCATCACAGCTAAAGGTCGAAATTTGTCAATTTTGGTTTTTTAAAGTTTAAATACTTGAAGATGAATTTGATCAATTTCATGAACCTTTCAAATGGCCGAAGGGCAAATTACAACTTCATTACTACATGCAATGAAGAGTTAAGAATGCATTTGCTGTCCTTTATTCTTCAGAAATGAAAAATCAACTGTGTCTACTTGATTCTTTATGGAATGAAAACTGGAATTCAAGCCTTTTTTTTTTTTTTTTTTTACGAATACCTTTATATCTACTACTACTACTGATCAGCATTTATATTTGTTACGTCCAGCCTTATCCAAACAAAATCAAGCCTTCTAGTCCACAGCACTGTTTTCCAAATGGGATTTGTGAGCCAAGTAATCCACTTGTGCTGACAACATGCCTTAAACCATTATTTAAAAAAAAAATTGCATCTTATTCACATGATCAAAAAACAAAGAGATGACACTCATACACAACGTAGTGAACTCGAGCTAGACTTTTCTCCTTAGTGTTTCCATGAACATGAATGGAGTCAGTGGTTTACCACATGAAGGGACAGTGATATTGGAGAGCATCCGCAGTCCTCCGCCTTCTTGCACACACTTGAGTTCATCTCTCTCGCTCGGATCCAACCACGACTTGATCCATATGTTTTCACATGTACACTGCAGCGGATTCCCGGACAGCAACCTGTACATATTATAAATGTGAGGTTTTAACTGTTTAGTAGCAGTTCACCCATATGCTGAGGTGTTACCAGTGTGTGTGTGTCCATATTAAAGACTCCGGTGCAACGAAACACTTACAGTGTTGACATGTTGGAATTGCGAATTGCTGTCCATGACAGGGTTGAAAGTCTGTTGTCTCTGAGATCCCTACAAGTCAGAATGAAAGCTTACAGCACACTGCGTACTGAACGGTTCTACTCCTTGACTTGAAAATGGAAAAATGTACTTACAAAAACTGAAGTTTGGAATTGTAGACAAAGGCTGTCGTAGATACAGACGTCAGTTCGGTGTTGATTATTGTTCTGCATTAAACACATTAATATCAATATTTGTATAATAAGAAACCAACATCCTACTGAATTGACACTGATGATAATATTGGAATAGAACCACCACCTGCACCACCATCGTTTTCCCACCACACATCCCCATCTGATCTCATTCACTAATTCTTGGTATTTGTCATAAAAGTTCATGCCACAGCACCTTAACGACCTATTGCCCTTGTGTGGGCAGATTCTCCAGACAGGGAAGTAACCCTCTGAACAGGTTCATACTTCCTCCGAAAAATACGCAGCTCCTTCAGCCCATAAATTTCATTTCTCCTTTTTCTTAAAACAATCTGTTCTTTTTTCAGATTTGAAACTATATGTTCGGTTTTTTGAATAATTATGTTCGAATCTACTCTCTCATTTATCTCCTACTCTTGATAGTAAAATAGAAAAAGGTGCTTCATCAGCCATATCATTAAAAAAAAACAACTTCTGATTCTGACCTGTCATGAAGTGGACTTCTCAAGACCTCTGAAGGTGTGCTGTGGTGTCTGGCACCAAGACATTAGCAGCAGGTCATTTAACATCAATTTAGTATAAGATGGAGCCTCCATGCATTGGACTTGTACATCGGAGGGCACAAACCAGAGATGCTCAGTAAGGTTGAGATTTGGGGAATTTGGACCAAACCAAGTCAACACCTTGAACTCTGTCATGTTTTCAAACTGCTCGCTCGCGCACTGTTGGGTGCGGCGTAACACACTCGGAGGACAGCACTATGACAAGAATCATTGCTGCTACTGTTTCTCTTCCCACTACCTTAATCATCACAACAAAAAAAAAGTACTGTAATGTGTTACGTTGTTCTGTAGCTCTTTGTTTGCACATTTGCAAATTAGATCTCTTAGTTAGCTAGCTGGGTCCGGTAAAGTGTGTTGTTAATTTACGTTGTGTTGTTAATTTATGTTGTTGCATGTTTGTAGCACCTTGGTCCTGGAGGAATGTTGTTTCATTTCACTGTGTACCGAACTGTATATGTATATGACAATAAAAGCCTACTTGACTTGACTTGAAGTACCTCTCATCCCTCCCCTCTGAGAGAGCTCGGGCAATCAGGTCCTAGACCTTCGGCTGCGAGGGGTTACAGCATCAACCGGGAATCGAACTCATGGATCTCCGGATGATAGGGCAAGCACTTTACCACTGCGCCACTTGGAGCCCCCTCTCAAACCATTACTAAACACTTTTTGTAGTTTTGTACTCATGAAGGAGTTGTTGTTTGAGTAGGCGGTACATGTTAAAGTAACAACTACATGAATGGCAGGACCCAAGGTTTCCCAGCAGAACATTTCCTAGACCATCACACCGCCTGATTTTTCCTTCTTCCCATAGTGCATCCTGGTGCCATCTTTTCTCTAGGTAAGCTTTGCATGCCTTAAAAGCAGGTCCACATGATGTAAAAGAAAATGTGATTCATCAGACCAGGCCACATTCTTCCAGCCTTCACCTACTGTAGGTTACAGTTCTGATGCTCACAGGCGGATTGTAGACATTTTTGTTGGTGGACACGGGTCAGCATGGACACCCTGACTGGTCTACACCTACTACTAGCCCCATATACAGCCAGCTGTGATGCCCTGTGTGTTCTGACGCCTTTCTGCTACAATACCTCATCTATAAGATTGGACTTTACAGGCTAGCCTTTGCTCCCAAGTGAGCTTAGGGTGCCCATGACCTTCACCGTTTGTCTTTTCTTGGACCACTTTTGATACGTACAGTACTAACCACTGCCTACTGGGAGTACCACACAAGACCTGCTGTTTTGGAAATGTTTGGACCCAGTCATCTAGCCATCACAATTTGTCACTCACATCCTTAGCCACTTTTCCTGCTTCTAACACATCAGTTTTGAGAACTGTTTACTTTCTGCCTAATATATCCAACCCTTGACAGTTGTACTGATATAATCAATGTTATTTACTTCACATGTCAATGGTTGTAATGTTACGGCTGATTGTTGTTTATAAAACTTATTGCATTATCTATATAAATATTATTTTTAGAAGGATCTTTCAAAAGGAACCCTCCATGGTTCTGTCTTGGAATTATACATTTCTTTTATACATCCGAAAAAATGTATTATTAATTAATTAACTATTCATTAAAAAAATACAATTTAGTTATTAGAGCTGCTATCTGTTTTATGTTTCTTTTTACCATCCAAAAGCTGTTTACTTTTAAATTAATGCAGCGGAAGCATACATTTTACAGGAAATACAATTACAAAATAACGTCCAAAATTCAGCTTAAGATTATTGATCAATGTTGTGATTCGTAACGTTAAGTAAACCACAAAATCACAAAAAAACAGTAGAAATTAATGTCTGAGCCTCGAGCCTTTCCCAGGAGACTTAGAGCACGAATCAAACCCGGAACCTGTACAGGTATGTGCAAGCCGACAGTGTTAACCAGTAGGCCACTGGTTTAATTTAAATTTCTTTTCTTATATATTCTGTCTTCTGTGTCATGATTGGTTACAAGAATTCAGTCTCTTCTATGATGGTTAGATGCTTTGCTACATGTGTAATGTAATCCATTCAGTTCCTCTTCTCCACAACAGACCCGGTGTCACCCCCTGGGCCTTAATGTTACCCCTACGTGGGGCCAATATGCACAAAAAGAATGTCTTTATTTCATCAAGTGGGAAAAGATGAGCTCAAGTGTTAAAATAACTAATATTTAACTATTGAACGGAATTATCAAATGTTCACACAACCGCTTTCATTTCAACCGAAATTACATTCCGATCAAGCCGGATGAGTTCAAAAATGACTGTTCCAAATGATTTTTTAAATGATGCATTTATTAGGTTATTGTTCTAATTATTTGTGGAATATCGGAGTATCGGATGTGTATGTTTAAAAAGCATGACCTGTCATTCTTTATTCAGATATAAAATTTTAATTTGCAAATCATTACGGTATAAAAGTAATAAAATGTTTGGAGGATAAGTTCAATGAACAAATGATGACAAATACTCACAAATTCCTGAGATTTGTGTAAAACTTCATGTAGTCCTCATTGAGTATAAATAGTCCATTTTGGTTGGCGATGTACCTGGAAACAAAAAGAATCAGTTTTATGATTACTGATCGTTTTTAAGGCACTATTTATTATCTTCCTATGAATGAGCTGGAGTGTTTTTAAATGTTTTGAAGTTACAGTAAATAAAATCCACAAATCCCGTAAATGCAGATTTGATTTTGCGGATATTATTTTTCAGAGACTTTTGTCTATTTATTACAATCATAGAGCTTTCAAACTTTTTCGAACAATCAAGTTCATCAACAATGAGTTGATTGCAGGATGACGTTATTTACACTTTGACTGCAATTCTTTCTAGTCAAGTGAAGCCAATTAAACTGGCTAATAACTAATAATTGAGATAATATTGGTTGTGATTTTTGCTGCTTATAAAATCATAGAGACGCAAACAGTAAGACGTAAAGAAATTAAGATATTATTTTCCTTGTCACGTGATTGGTACTATCAAATGTATATCTATAGTAGAAATCGGTAGCAAATACACTAAATGGCCAAATGTATGTGGACACCTGACTGTCACACTGATGTATGGTTCCTTCCCAAATTGAGTGTACTCAAACCTCAATGTTTTTTCCCCTGAACACCTTAAACATAAAGAGGGACGGCGAATGCACCCCGGTCCTCCTCGCCCAACATCAGTGCCTGACCTCTATAATGCTCTTTTGCCTGAATGAGCACAATATCTAGTGGAAAGCCTTCTCAGAAGAGTAACACCAAATGGGGGCTACACCAGAAATATGATGTTCAAAAAGGACTAATGTGATGATCTTGTACTTTAGGTCACCATAAACTTTTGAACATACTGTAAATACCTCACTCATTCAATCACATTCAGTAAGTGCTTTATCTTTTGTCAGGGTCACGGTGATGTGTCATCTCACGGCACCATATGCACACTCTTTAACCTAACCAATCTAATCCACCTGCTGCCATTTTTGGGAGAACCCAGAGGAACCCCCACACCAACATGAGGCAGAACATCTAGAGAAACTCCACACACACACACACACACACACACACACACACACACACACACATCACATCAGGAACAAACCCTGGAGCAACACAACCCTCTACACCTCTCTAAAAAGGTAACTAAAGCCATGGATCTTTCTCGTGCACCTTTCCAGGTACGAGCCTACTTAGGCCTACAACTATAGTAAAGGTACGACAGATGCACCATTAACGGTACCACGAAAGGTACCATCACTGACAAGGTACCTTTATTTCTGAGATTGCTTCTTCTGCATCTCTAATGCTCTTATTTTGTGAATGTTTTGGCCTTTTCTTTGCAGTTACAACTGTGCCATAGGAGCTCTCGGATAAAGGGACGTGATTGCTCCGCATGCGCCTGAAGTAGCTCCGCCGCGCCGTTGGCATGGCAACCGAGTGACATATTTGTGTAGGCGCTGATGCCTATTGCTCTGCAGACTCTCAACTGAAACATACACACACCATGATGGAAAAAAAATTATATATGTGCGTGTATAGGTGTATATGTGCGTTTATTTTTTTGCCATTACACAGGCTACATTTCTATTCCACATTTCATGCATGTGCAGTGGATTTCAGGAAGGCTACTGTTTTCAGTACATCATCATCATCATCATCACACAGATTTATTAGATCTCAATAGATACAAAGTATCATTTTTATCCTTTTTTTTTTTTGTTTGTTTGTTTTGATTGTGTTCACTGCATAAGCTGGAGAAGATCTAATTACGGTAGATTTCGTCTAGTGTAAATTGCATCTACTTTTATTTACCATAACACCCACCCCTTGGAGATGCGCGCTCCCGTTGGCGCGCGCACACGCACACCCGCGCAACACATACGCTTAAGCTCTCACTCGCGCGCACACGCTCACGCACACACACAGTATATATATATATATATATATATATATATATATACACACACACGCACGGCCTTTTATGTTGATAAATAAATAAATATACAGATTTTGATTTTGTATATGAATGCCCAATCAATAAAATAAATACTAATAAGCATCCTGGATTCCCTTCTAATAATAAAATAAATAAAATTGCATTAAGCCTGAACCAGGAGGCTGTGGGAAGGTTATCAGGATGTCATAGAACATCATCCAGGATGGAAGATGTTCTAAAAAAAAAAAATAAAAAAAAAAAAACATGCAATGAGCAATCCACGCAGCACGACACGTCTCCTTGCATCTCTCTGATCCAAGCCCAAGCTGCTACTTACATCTCGGTGATGTTTTCCATGTCGGTCTCCGGCACCAGGGTAGGAAACTCCTCGATTCCTGGATCCTGAGAGACACACGTGATCCTCGAGGCGTTACAATTACAAGATGTATAACAAGAAGAGCCGAGCTTCAGGAGCCCCATCAAAATCCCATAAAATCCCCAGCGAGCCATTCCGGTAAACCCTGCGACCAGCTCCAGTCTTAATGCCCCAGTGATGTGTGTGTGTGTGTGTGTGTGTATGAGAGAGAGAGAGAGAGAGAGGTGGGGGTATAGGGTGGTTAAAAGAGGACGGGCCCGAAATATCCTCCAGTTCTCGTCTTTATTCTAATGAAATCCTTAAAAATCGGATGCGCAAAGACGCCGAGACTGGGAGGCGAGACTGCTGTCACGGAGAGAGTGGCCTTCTGCTGTGTGCGCGCACACAAGGCTGGAATCACACCATCATGTGTCGGCACACACACACACACACACAGTGCCAGGGTAATACTGTGCTCACTGATCTCAGGTGATGAGTTTTTGTAAAAACAAGCAAAAACAAGCAAACGCGTCTTTCAGTATTGGAGTGCGTAAAGCAGAGCAGAGAGGCTGAGATGAGATGAGATGAGATGAGATGAGAGCGCAGCCGGATTGGTTCCGACCAATAGTACGGCTATCCAAAAGCGCTTGGCTGACGGCGCTGCGATCCCGCCTCCTCCCGTTTGTTTGTCCCCCCCTGAGCAAGACTAGGAGGTAAAACGTTTGACCCTTTGATTTGGCAAAATAAACACTAGATAATAAACATATCCTGAGCTGAGCATCATGCGATGATGCACACGAAGATTAATGAGAATTTAAGGACGCGGAGGAGAATTGATGTGATGTAGTGATGTAGTGATGGTGATGCTGCGCGTCCACGCAGGCGATACTCCACCATCCACGTCTCCTGAAGAAGAAGAAGAAGAAAAATAATAATAATAAAATAAAAAAAAAACGCAGCGTGGGTATGGTATAACGTGGCACGCGGGGTTATGGCGCCTGATCCAGCACTGAACGAACGCGCGCGCGTGTGTGTGTGTGTGTGTGTGTGAGGCAGAGGAGCTTCCTGCGCGAGGATATCGATTAACACATCTTGTATTGACAGCAATATTATATCTTATTTCATGTCAGTGCCATTTATACTGTAGCTACGGATAGATGAGGAATGGCATGATATTATTTTCATTGCAAGATTGCTTTACATCTAAAAGGTTTTTTTTTCTTCTCTCTCTCTCTCTCTCTCTCTCTCTCTTTCTTGGTGATTTCGTGTGAGCCTGGTGTGTCGCACGCCTTCAACAAAAGCCCAATCCACTGACAGCCGTTACCGGGGGATGACGTGCACTTTGACGCACAAGATGGGTTGCATCTAAGAGGGAAAGAATAACTACAGAGCAGAAATGCCAGTGCTGGAGAGTAAGCTTTGCGTTGGCAAAGCAACATAACCCACATCAGACTATTCCATGACAATTAAATAATATCTCTTTGATACAGTATTCTATTCTATTTCAGACACAACATACTGTATAAACATTATATAATGTCTTGTGTTTAAGGTTTATTCTATGAGTAAGGTTAGGTGACGAGATAGGAATACAACATGTGGGATTTCAAAGACTATTAAAAAAAATGGTCTCAGTGGTTATTAAACCTTTATCATCATCATCATCATCATCATCATCATCATCTGATTCCTGTTCTAGGCTGATACAAGTGGCACCTGATGTGATCTTCACTTTGGATCTTCACTTGTTGTGTGTTCTGCCATGCTTTTCTGCTCACCATGATTGCAAAAAAACATTACTGTATATGTAATATTGTAGAATAAATAATTCATATGTAATAAGTAATAATAAGATAACCTCAAAACTAATAGAAGAGCTTAAAACAACAACAACAAAAAAACATATTGCAACATCTAGGTCAAATAAATAAACTAAATAAATGAATCGATTGATTGATTTTAAACATAACTTATAAACATGAGCTTATTTTATATCTTTATTCTATGAGTAAGGTTTGGTGATTAGATGGAAATAGAACATGTGGGCTTTCAAAGACTATTTAAAAAAGATCTCAGTGGTTAATAAACCACCACCACCATCACCATCACCACCACCACCATCACCATCACCATCATCATCATCATCATCATCATCATCTGATTTCCGTTCTGATGTGATCTTCAATTTAGATTCTATTTGTTGTGTCTTATAAAAGATGCTTTTCTGCTCACCATGATTGTAAAAAGCATATAACATAATACTGTAGAATAATTTAGAATAAATACATTAATTCACAAGTAATAAGTCAAAATAAAATAACCCCAAAACTAATTAAAAAAGATCAACAAAACTATGTGAAGATGCTTTTTAATGAATCTTTTTAATGCATATTGCATGCTCCCAACAACATGTAGGTAAAATGTAATAAATAAATAAATATATAAACAAATAAATAAAAAGATTGATTTTAAACAACTTATGAACATGATATTATTTTATGTGTTTAATGTGTATTAGATGAGTCAGGCTGGGTGTTGAGATGGAAATAGAACATGTGGGCTTTCAAAGACTATTTAAACAGATCTCCGTGGTAAGGTAAACCCTCATCATCATCATCATCATCATCTGATTCTTGTTCTGATGTGATCTTCACTATGGAACTGCACTTGTTGTGTGTTCTGAGATGCTTTTCTGCTCACCATGATTGCAAAAAGCACTATTAGTATATGTAATACTGTAAAATAATTTTGATTAACTAAATTAATTCACACATAATAATGTAAATAACCTCCAAACTAATAAAAGAGCCTAAAACAAAAATGCATTTTAATGCATCTTTAAATTGTAGATCAAACAAATAGAATTAATTCATTAATTGATTGATTGATTTTTAAACGTAACTTATGAACATGAACATGAAGTTTGGGTTTAATGTTTATTGGATGAGTAAGGCTAGGTGTTACGATGGAAATACAACATGTGGACTATTAAAGACTATTTTTTTAAAAACTCAATGGTAAGTAAACCTTAATCATCATCATCATCATAATAAACAGCATCATCTGATTCCTGTTCTTGGCTGATACGAGTGGCGCCTGATGTGATCCTCACTTTGGATTCTATGTGTTGTGTGTTCTGAGATGCTTTTCTGCTCATGATGATTGCGAAAAAACATTATTCACAGCCTGTAAACCATGTTAAAGCAGTCTGGCCATTCTCATTTATCAACAAGGTAAGGAAACTGCCTCTCGCTGGGTAGTTTTTGTGTTTCGCACTGTTCAGTTCCGTCTGTCTGGCACCAGCAACCATGCAACAATTCAAATTACTACGAACGCATGCATTATCCTCATCCATTTTGTTTATCCTGTGCACTGATTATGATTAAATTATGTGTCACATGTACCTTTCAGCACAGTGAATTTTTTCCTGGTGTAAGTGAGCAGGGTCAGTCAGGACACAGTGCCCCTGGATCAGATAGGGTTATGAGCCTGAAGGGCGTAACAGTGGCAGAGCAGAACCTTCTGATCAGAGCTTAAACCGTTTGAGCCACCACTGCCCTGATCTGCTGCCACATGATTATTTTAATAATTTCATAAATGACTAAGGTGCTTATATGTATATGGGATACTGTAGAATAATTTAGAATGAATAAATTATTTTCCAAGTAGCAACTAATAATAAAATAATCTCAAAACTAATAAATAAGCTTAAAACAAAATATATAATGCATCCTTTTTAATTCATGTTGCATTCACACATTCAATTTTGAAACACAACTCAGTTTTGTTAGTGGACTGTGGGAGGAAACCAGAGTAGCTAGAGGAAACCCACACACCTGTCGGAGCGAGATCCAAACTCTCCGCTTTTCACCTGTGTGTAAATAATTATCTTGACTTTTGGGTGAGGTCTTTGGAATATAACATTTTACTTCATTATTAAACAGATCCTCAATATTACATATACAAAAGAAAAAAAAGAAAAAATGAACAAATCACACGTTTATTAAAAAAAAAACTTTTTAATATATATTTTTTGTGATACAGTGCCTTTACAAATTCAGCTCATGTACATCAAAGGTTTACATTGCAATATATTTTCTGTTCTCTAAATAAAAAAAACAAAAAAAAAAAAACTTGGAGTATGAGGTTCAGAAATACACAATGGACAGAAAGAAATGAGGTGTTTTAACAGATTTTCACCACAAGAGGGCGATGAAGATTATTTATAGGTTTACCTCAGAATTAAAAAAAAATATATATATAACAGTATAAAGTAGTTAGGAAACTCAGGAACAAAATGGCAGTGTTGTTGTTGAACTAACACCTATATAAAGTATAAGCAGTATACAAATGAGCATCAAATGAATTAAACACTGCTGAGAGACAATGCAGTTTGTTACCCCGGCTATGTGACCTCGGACAGCTCTGTGATAATGTTATGTAAGGAATATGTACTGTAGTGAATCGTATGCCTTCGTACAGTATGCCAGTCAGAGTGACTGCTACCACCCTGAATTTGAAAACTTTCTACAAGTGTTTTATCCCTGTCTTTATACAACAATCGCAATTTTATAAGCATCAATAAATATCATATCCATTTATAGTTATGTTTCATTTAGTTGGACGTCCATACAAAAAAAAAAGCTACTTTTTTTGTTATGGCTTACATTATAGCAGTCGTAAACAGCCATTCCTTCAGGAGCCTCTTGTGTACTTGTAATAAGTCTTTATTTACAGAAGAGAAGTGCTGATATCCACTGTTGTGTATCTGATGAACCGCAGATTGTTAGAAACCAGATGTACAAACCTACAGTGCTGGAGGATAAACAACGACATTTATGAAATTATACTGGCACTTAGATGGATCTGCGCAGTCCACAGCTTAGTCAGCTAATAAATAGCCCTGGCCGTCTTCAATGCGTAATATAACAGGCAGCTTTCTGTTTTCTATTACAGTATGTTATACTGTACATTGTGTACACTGTAAAAAAAATCTGACCTATGGTTTACTTAAAAAAATTATGGCAACAAAGTGACACCTAACATATTTAAGTAAATTTTACTACTATAATAATGAGTAGGAAACATA
>JAQMYG010000017.1:4788876-4813378 GCA_030014215.1 Clariallabes teugelsi
ATGTAGAAAATAAATCACTAAACAAAAACAAAGAAATTTGCAAGTGTTCTAAAACTTTTGAACGGTAGTGTATATATATATATACATATATATATGTGTGAAAAATCACTTTTTTGATCGTTCGAAAGTTGGTATCGTGGGGTGATTCTTTCGAAACAGCTTTCGCTGACTAAAAAGAAATCGTAAACTTGCTTCACTTGGCTTTCCACTGACGCAAACAATTTTTGAAGAGTTCCTGGACATATACGCAACTTAGCTGCCGTTCGGTTCGGTTCAGTTCATTTGTTCGAATGCTTCGTATGCCAATGCAAATTTCTTGCACAATTTCAAAAACCATAATTGAGGGCATCTGTCTGCAGAGTTTCCACTGCATCGCAGGTATTCTGAAACAATAAATTGCGGTAACTGTTGGGCGCAGCATGGGTGAAAGTAGATCAGTATGTTCCGCAGTACTGGAAAGAAGAGAGAGCAACTGCCTGCCAAAACACAAATTCAAAACAACCATGAAATCCCTTTCAGCAAAAAAACACATATGACAATATTGTCAACTTAAACAACACTTTGTCTCCTTAGCAATCGCTTCTAAATCGTTCCAAATGACGTTCTGTCCATGGCTAACACAAGCTACAAAGCTAGCTATTGTCTAACACAAGGCTAAATCCCAAATCCCTCTCTAACCCCTGATACAGGGCACTACTTGGTGTGTGGAACAAGAGCTCGTACACACTAGCTTTTCATTTTACACCATTTAAGATTCAGTCCCATAAATTAGTTGTACACTTAATGTTACACTTACTGTTGACCGTCAGTTTGCCAAGACTTTATCTATGCTGCTTCTTTGGGAGCTTAAATATTTGCCAATATTGTGTTAGAAATATTATAATAATATATTAAGAATTTAATAATAAATGATTAATTAATTATTAATAATTCCTCTAAAGAATTGGGAATGTGGGAATGGTTAAGGCATTGCATTCTAGTTTGGAAGGTCACAGGTTTGATCCCCAGCATCACCATCTTTGGGCCCTTGAGCAAGGCTCGTAACCCTCAACCGTTCAGATGTATAATGAAATAAAAAAACTAAGTTGCTGTGGATAAGGCGTCTGCCCGATGACATAAATGTAAGAAGTGTTTAATCAAAGCAGTATCAATATTTGATTATGAGCATGCATTTACTGTGATATTGTTTCAACATTTTTATACAATGTATCACATCATGCGCTTGACTTCTTACCCTGACGTGCTCATCGCTCTGGGTCAATCTGGACTCATCAGATCACATGACCTTTTCCCATCGCTCCAAAGTCCAATCTTTATGCTCCCTAGCAAAATCAAAAAATTTTTCCTAATCAGTAACAAGTGGTTTTCTTATGCAAACACAGCTGTTTAGTCCCAATCCTGTGAGCTCTCGTCACATTGCGTGTATGGAAATTCTCTTACTTTTTCTCTTTACTTTTTATTTTGCAACTTCAGAATAAAAACACTTCAGCACCATCCTTTCAAGTTTTAACAATGCATTTAAAAGTTATTTTGAAATCAAGAATTATGAATTATCAAAGGATTTTGAAAACATGCATAAATAACTTCCAACCCTGACAGTGAGCATACTGTACATCAAAAAACATTTCACTGTTAGATTTTGTCTTTAAATCAAACACAGAGATGAGTTTGTGTGTTATCCTCCAGATCGCCCTCCTCCCTGCTCCCCGGTGATGAGGGGATGGAGCAGCCTCCTGAACACAAGATGAGCTCTGAGGGGGCAGAAGGCCGACCAGGTGTGTGATCATGACCTGGTTTAAACGTTGCTTACGCTGAAGAATTTTATTTCATTTCCAAGAATTCTAATTAGGCCAGGTTGAAAAAGAAACACAATCCTCAGCACAGTTATTTATTTACAGAAACTATTATAGATGTTAATGTTTAATGAAATCAAATTCCCCTTTGATCTTGTAGCCCCTCCCACTACACTGCCACTGAAGGGTGATGGTAGTGGCTCCCAAAGGAAAAAGCTCTCAGCACCCCGGATCAGCCTCTCACTGGATCAAAGTGAAGACGATCTGTTCGACACTCCCGATGACCTGGACATTAATGTGGACGATTTGGACACACCTGACGAGGCTGATATCCTCGACTACACTGATCATGAGTTAGACTGGGAAGGTAGGACATGAAGTACAAATGTACTAACTTATTCAAAAGCATAAAACAAGTTATTGGCATCTCAACAGGGATTTGTCCCTTAACTCTATTTACACCATCAGCCATACCATTATAATAACTGACAGGTGAAGTGAATAACACTGATTATCAATTATATATCAGTAAACTGGTGACAAGATCATGAGCACCCAAAGCTCACCCATACCCGCTGGGACAAGAGGCTGCTGAAAGAGTTAATGCTGGCTATGATAGAAAGGCATCACCCCGTGCATCACATCCTGACACATTCTTACCTGGGCTTAGCAGACAAAGAGGTCAAAGCTTTTGATCCGGCCTTCAAATTCCCAGATCTTAATTGGATCAAGCACCCATGGAATGTGCCGGACAAGTCCGATCCACGGAGGCGCTACTTTACCTCTTAAAAACTGTACACCAACTCACTTTTGTGATTTGAAACCTACTAATAACCTTGAATGAAGTCTAAGAAGAACCTTAGAATATATTTAAAAATAAAATAAATGTTCCTTATTGGTACAAACCCATGTGTGTTTTTAAATGCTTCATATGTACATTAGATAATTACATATTTACACATACTATTGCACATATCTCCACTGTATATAAGTACATGAAGAGTGTCAGTAAGTGATCTCTAACCAACATTAGGCATGAGTAAGGCTGTAGGATTCGAGTCCAGTCATGCATTCCTTCGCAGAACCTTTTCTGTATTGACTTGAGCTTTCTGTATAAGCTGAGCTTATATTTGTTGATGTTTGTAGTTGGACTTTACTTGGCCTCCAGGCACATGGTACAGTGAATCCAACTAGCTTAAGCAAAGGCTTAGCCTCTAGAATGTTTTCATGATTTTCAGTCTAAAGCTTGACTTGACCTCCTTAAATACATTGCCTTGACTTGATCTTAACTAGTCCTTGGAGTTTTAGGGGCCTTTCCCATGTTCCTAAATTTGATCCCAAATTGGTGCCGTCTCAGGATTGTATACAATAATACAAAAATTGTCAGGAAGTTCTTGAGAATTCATTACGGCGAGTTGTGGTTTGTTTGTGGGGAGCTATTCTCAAAAGTGTTCTAAGTGTAAGTACTGTAGAATCACCACAAGCTTGCGGCTCGGAAAGAATCCTAGCCAGCCAGGAAAATATATTCATTTGTGGTGGAAATTTTGAAACCTAGTCAGCGACTAAAAAGCATTGTAGCTGTTCTTAAATTATTCAAAGGTAGATTAAGACATTTTGTAGCTGGTTCTTGCATTTCCATGATGAATTATGTAGTTCAAAAACATGCTGAATCCATTGTTTAGTGTTGCCATTTGAGGAAAGATTTGGGATTTTACTACTGAATCACTCATGAAACCCTCTTATACTGGAGTGGAGCAAATCTGCCAAAATGGAAAAGTCCATTGGAAAGTCCAGCCTTTCAAAGTAAACTACTAAATAGTATGCTCTAGCAGTTGGTAGGTAAATTGGGACAGTCGTTGACAGTTCAGTAGGAGTTTGACATGGTTCATTTTGGTGCAGTCCTTGGTCGCTCATAAGTACATTTTAACTTTTAATAGCTAATGCATAGCCAATTCATAGGTGATTGAAGCAACTTGATAAGTTGAGTGACCAGGAAGAGTCAAGCCATTTAATTTGGGACAGTTCTGCAAACAGTTCAGGAAAGGCTCCTTAGTCTTGATCTTGTCTTGGTGATATACTTTACAGCTGCAGTCATCAGTCAGTGGTACATAATAATTCTTGCACTTCATATTGTTTAAACATCTAAATCTACACTATTCAGAGCCTCAGGAATCCCAGAGAGCTCCAGTGAAGGAAGAGAGTGAACCCATCCCGGCATACACCTCCGAGGAGGAACGACAGGACTCCAAACTCTGGAGGACGGTCATCATCGGGGAACAAGAACACCGCATCAATATGAAGTGTATTGAACCCTACCAAAAAGTCATCTCCCATGGAGGTATACAAGCTGGTAGCAAACCCCTCAAAAACCAGTTGTGTTCCATAAGAGACCCAAATAAACATACTTTGGAAACCAAAAATATATGAGTAAATATAATTTGATATTGTATTTATGCTCTTAATCAATCTAAAGATTTGATTTCTCTTAAAATAAAATAAAAAACTTAAAATTGAATACTTGTACTTTTAATCAAGTAAAAACTATTTTTTTAAACTTATGCTTTTATTTTAACATTTAAAATACTCTTTACTATCTTTATACTGTACCATCAACATTTTCATTACCATTGATTAAAATTAACTCCATCATTAAGGTATTTAAAGTAGGCAGGTTAATTAGCTAGTTAGTTATTTCTATTTCTCTAGAATAATACCATTATATTAGACCATTATATTAGATAGTTATATTTTGTAAATGAATTAATTTGATTTTCCCTACTTAGTTAGCGACTTTAGGTAGCTAGTTAAATTTAGTAAATTATCTTGGTAAATCCGCTGGTAATTATGTTTTTTTTGGTGTGGAAATTTTCATTTATTTTAACAGGGAAAAAAAGCTGTACGAAAGCAAGCAAGTCAAATTTTAAGTGTGTCTGTGCTAGCAGATTATTTCCCTTATGACAGACGGCCTAGCTAGTCAAGGTTGAGCATGATGAACGTGAAAGTTGAAGTAAAAGAAATAGCTTTTCATCAGTAAAAAAATTATTTTTACCAGAATCAAACGTGAATAAATGGTATGAAAAAGTGAGGCGAATTTCGCACAAACACACAGCACAGCAAAATTCCATCATTTATTTGAAATGTTCTATGGAGAGGTTATTGGTTCGAAAAATATTATTAATGAGCAAATTAGCAAATTTGATTATTCACTTTTTAAAAACATCTTTACTTTTGAATACTTGCGTATATTTAAATTAAGGCCTAAGCCTCATTTATTCCTTTTTTTAACTGTGAAAGATTCTGACACAGTGCCGATACTTTCACTTAAGTACGTTAAGAACCATTAGTGTAAGATGGTGCAGAGACATTTTCAATCTTGAGGATTCTGCTGGAGACTGAAAATGTAATTAATTTCTATGTACAGTATGATGCCGTATTTGTAACAGCGATCTCTCTTCTCTAAAAGGCTACTACGGAAATGGTGCGAATGCTATTATTGTGTTCGCTGCTTGCTTCCTACCGGACAGCGATAGTGAGGACTACCATGACATAATGGAGAACCTCTTTTTGTGAGTTCTTATTTGTGTATCAATAAACCGTATTAACTTCCTTTAATTGAATTGTCAGTAGCACTTTGCTGTGAAATTGTTATCAGGTATGTTATCAGCACGTTGGAGCTGATGGTAGCAGAGGATTACATGATCATCTACCTGAATGGGGCCACTCCTCACAGGAGGACGCCTGGCCTCGGCTGGCTGAAGAGATGTTATCAGATGATCGACAGGAGGTAGCTGCTAACCTATAATGCAGAAATATGCATGTTTGGTTTTAAAATAAATAACTTTAAAATTTGCTTACAGGCTCCGAAAAAACCTGAAGTCCTTTATTATTGTTCATCCTTCCTGGTTCATAAGGACTGTCCTAGCCATCACCAGACCCTTTATCAGGTAAAAGAGGATTTAGGAACCAGATATTAAGATATTTATTTATTTATTTATTTATTTATTTACTTACTTACTTTTCCATTTTTATGCTTCATGTTAATTTGTTTGTGCTCCCTACAGCTCAAAGTTCAGCAGTAAGATTAAGTATGTGAACAGTTTAGGAGAGCTGGAAGAGCTCATCCCTATGGAATACGTCCATATTCCTGAATGCATCATCAAGTAAGTGAGAGTTTATTTTGTTAATTTAAAATGTGCTTCAAAAGTTATTACTTATTATTTGCTTAGTAAAAATTAGGCATGGCAGGCCATGCTGTTATAGGAAATCATCTATCCTAGGGCGGTGTAATAATCTATTGTTTTCCTAAAACAGCATTTACTGTTATTTTAAGTGCTTTTTTCCTGCTTATACCACAGCGATTTTGTCAACAATAACTGCATATATACAGTATATATGCTTTATTAATGAATGTCACATTACATATTTTAACTGTTTAGAGTAACGTATAAAGTTGTGGAACATCCATAAAACAATTTAGTTCATTTTGTCATGTTATAGCTTATCATGTTAGCAACTTTCACGGACTTGCCTTTCTGTTTTCCATATTGTTTTAAGTAATTGCTTTTAAAATAAATATCTGCTTTAAAAAATTGCCATAAATTAAATAGCTATGCAAATTAGCTAATTACATTTGTCAATTGCTTTTGCTAGTCAAGTTTTGAAAATAATTTGAACAAATTTGCTAGCTAGCTAAAATTAAATTAGCTAGGTACATAATTTTGTAATTAGCTTGGTAAATTATTTCTTTTAAAAAAATTCCTTAGGACAGATTAAATAAATGTCCTTAAAATTGACCATGAGAAACAATGATAAGTTGAATGGGGTTGGACTTTGAAGGACATAATCAGATTTTTCGTTTATCACTTACCATGTTATAGCTGTTTGTACTAACTAGCTTTTCTGTTTTATATTTTTACTTAAATGTTAGTTATCTAGCTATATAAGTTTGTAAATAGCCTGTCTTCATATAATAAGTAAAGTTTTGTAAATTATCTGTATAAAGTAGCTAGCCAGTTAAATATTGTGCATTTAGGCAGTTACTTAAGTTTTGTAAATTAGCTGAATAAATTAGCTAGCTAGGTAAGTTTTGTTCAATTAGCCGGTTACTTAAGTTTTGTAAATAATTTTAATAAATTATCTATCTAGTTAAATTTTGTTCAGTTAGCCAGTTATTTATGTTTAATGTTTTATCTGAAACATTAAATTAGCTAGCTAGGTAAATTTTGTTTAATTAGCCTAACCTAAGTTTCGTAAATTATTTGAATAAATTAACTCGCTAGTTAAATTTTGTTCAATTAGCCAGTTAGTTAAGTTTTGTAAATTAGAATGGTAAATAGCAATAACATGCTTTCTACCTTCTACAGTTAGATTATAAAAGTTATATATATTTTAATTAGTCATAAAATATGTGAAATGGTTTTTGTATAAGACCCTGTGCATGAGCTGTTTCCATAGAAATGCTAACATACAGTATCAGAACAAGCGCATTAATATACAGTAGTAGTTACTCAAACTACAGTCAGAGGTGCTGTTATAGAAAATTATCTTATAATTTGAGAAGTAAAAATGCTGTGGTATAACTGGTCTAAATGCATATTGTTTACTAAACACTATAAATTGTTCGGTATGATGAAATAATTCAATAACTAATTATTAAAGCAAGGAGTTTCTAGATCTCAATTTAGACCTCCCAGTTCAAGTGGTTAATACAAGGATGCAGTCATTCGATTCAATCTATACAGTACATTTAATTTTAGACTGGTTTGTTTTTTGCACTTGTTTATGTACAGCTGAGTTCAAAGGTTCGCATCCTTCATGGTTATAGAACAGAAACATGGACAAGGTGGTGGTGGGTGTACAATAAGCAATAAAATGCAAAATATAAGGTGAAATCCTTAAAAAAAAAAAAGTTTTATCTACACCTTCTCTGTCTTCAGAACATGTGAAGATGGTAGGGTGGGCTATAGGGAAGAGGATCGAAAAGCTGCACAGAGGATACAAAAAAAGAGAGTGGCGTTTGAAGGGTGGGCATATGAATGATCTCATAATACACTGTTGCACCATCCTTGCACATGACGATGAAGTAAGATCTATAAATATCATACAGTATGTCTTTGTCTTCTTCCTTTTGTCTTATGGATGCCACCTTTTGACAGCATGGCAGAATGGCCATATGAATTGTTGTCTTGACAGGATGTAGTGTGTACGCTTGATATGCTGTACGTAAGCGGTAACAGGGTAATGTGGTGGAGGTGTTGGTGTGTTCCTGAGAGTCACCGAGAGCCTTGACAATGTGGTTTCCATGGTAACAGATACTAATGTGCCGAAACAAGTGCTAATGAAGGCTTTTTAAAAAAAAAAAAACATCTCAGCCACTATCTTGTCTCTGACCTTGTCTTGCAAATATGAGAATTTTGTGAAGGAAGGCGTTTTGCTGGATCCAGCTAAATAGATTTTCAAGAAAAATAAACGTTAGGTTAGATGTTTTCGTTGATTTGTGCCGTTTGTGTATTATTTTATGACATGGTCAGATGCATATACTGGCCTCTGTACACCACCACATTGAATTTGAAATGAAACTATTAAGATGTGAGCAAAGTCAAGACTTTCAGCTTTGATTCAAGGGGTTTGACCAAAGTGGGGCATTAACATTTTAGGAATTACAGCCATTTTGGGACTCATAAATAATGGGACAAATGAACATAATTACAAACATAAGACTTGTCTTTAATACTTGTTTGAGAATCCTTTGCAGTCAATGACTGCCGGAACAAACTGACATGGCCAAATGCTGAGTTTCCTCCCTCAAGATGCTTTGCCAGCTTTACTAGATGCTTGTTTGTGGGGCTTTCTACCTTCAGTCTTGTCTTCAGTAAGTGAAAAGCATCCTCTATTGGGTTAAGGTCAGGTAAGTGACTTGGCCAGTGAAGAATATTCCATTCCTTGGCCTTGGGTAGCTTTGACTGTATGTTTTGGGTCATTATCCATCTGCAATGTGAAGTGGCATCCTTCCAGTTTTGCAGCATTTTGCTGAATCTAAGCAGAGTGTATAGCCCTATACACTTTAGAATAGTCAGATCATCATCGAACACTGTGAGCGAGTGACCTGGTACTCTTATGCCATACGGTAACACTGCATCCAACATGTTTGACAGATGATATGGTATGCTTTGGATAATGAGCTGTTCCTTTTCTTCTTCATTCTTTCTTCCTATCTGCTTGATTAGTCATGGAGTAAGTAATGAGGGAAGAGGCCACACCTGGCTATGCATCTGCTTGTCAGCCATTTGTTCCAATATTTATGAGCCTCCTAAAATGGCAGTGTTCTAAAAATTTAAATTTTTTCCAGCAAAACCATCAGCCTTCTTTATCTTTTTTTTCTGAAAAGTCGTACATTACTGTACATACACTATATTGCCAAAAGTATTCGCTCACCTGCCTTCACTTGCATGTGAAGTTGAATAACATCCAATTCTTAATCCACAGGGTTTAATATGATATTGGCCCCGCCCCCTTTGCAGCTATAACAGCTTCGACTCTTCTAGGAAGGCTTTCCACAAGGTTTGGGAGTGTGTTTATGGGAATTTTTGACCATTCCTCCAAAAGCACGTTTGTGAGGTTGGACACTGATGTTGGATGATAAGGCCTGGCTCGCAGTCTCCGCTCTAATTCATCTCAAAGGTGTTTTATCAGGTTGAGGTCAGGACTGTCAAATTCTTCCACACCAAACTCTCTTATCCATGTCTTTATGGACCTTGCGTTGTGCACTAGTGCGCAGTCATGTTGGAACAGGAAGTGGACACCAGTTCCAACATGACTGGACATGGATTAAGATTTGGATGTTACTCAAGTCCATATGCATGTGAAGGCAGGCGAGCGATTACTTTTGGCAATATAATGTAAGTAGCCTGTGGTTTAAAAGCTCAATGATATGTTCAAATGGGTTTTGGTTGTTGCTGTCCTTGTTGCACATTCATTCTGTCTTGTAATGTAAGCAGATAAAGCTAACACGCAGTGCTGAAATGAATGAGTACGTATGTATCTCCAAAAGCAAGATAGGTTAAGATCCTCTGATTTAAAAGCCTTTCCTTTTATTTCCATTTTCCTCCACCACAGACTCGATGAGGAGTTACAGGAAGCGGGAGAGAACTCAAAGTGAGTTATCGGTGTCAAGGATCCACTGCACTTCAGCTTGGAACTAATCAAGCACTTGCTGTGTTTAATTTTAATCAGAGTCACATTGCACCACCTGATTTAAAACAAATTGATAATTAAAACGCCACGCTACTCTTGCTCATAATCTATACTTTTATTCTTCCACACAAGCTTTCATTTACAAAACTGTTCAATCCCTCTGGTAAATTTCCTACATTTAAATAAAAATTATTGCTAATGGAAATTTTGATTAGGGGTTTAATTAAAGGTGCAGAAGGATTTAAGTAGAGGCAAGAGGATTAAAATGTATCAAATGCAATCCAGATTATTTGAACATTTGCTGTAGTATGTTTAACTTATTTAAACAAATTAATTAAGCAAATTAAACTTTAATTCAGGTTAAAACTCAAAGCAGTTCAGTGTACATTGAATGTAACAAGTAAATTCTTGGATTATCAATGACTCTAAGTGTAAATACTGTATAAAACGGACGTATAAGATCACGAGAGTTTAATTTCCTAGATTTATATATTATATAATAATATATTATAATTCAACTAGGACATATTTACTATAGTACATACAAAACAGCGTGTTTTCCATTCTTAGTGTGGTTGGTTTAAGAACATTTGCATTCATGACAGTGATCTCCATGCCTGAACTCCTGCCTTAATTTGGAGTTTTGGATACGATGTTTCATTTGCCATCCAATTGTCACTAAAACAAACTTTATTTCTAACATCAGGGTTAGACAAAACATACTTATTAGCTACAGTAGAAGACCAGACATATACATTAAGTTTCTTTGATCTTCCAAGTTCGATGTTTGACTGTTCTAGAAAAGAAAATGTTTGAAAACCTACTGCAAGCTAGTAAGTTAATGTTCTTATATATAATGAGAACAGAAACAAACTTACTGTATGTGCAGTACAGTATGTGAATGTATAAGCTCAGAGCTACGCAAAGGGTTGATATAGTCAGTGAATGGTAGATGCTTGTTTCTACTCATTAACTGCAGTAGATGTTTCTGACAAAATGCTGTGGTCCTTCAAGCTCAGAGCATTTTAGACATTATTTCTTTAGCTGTTTTTTTAAATAAACATATATAGAGCTCAGGATTGTGCAGTATATAGTGACATACTGTATCCTATTCTTTCAGCACAACTTAAGCGATATGGAAGGAATTTTAGTTCACTCTAACCAATTACAGAAACATGACTGAACATGAAATTCAAAAACGAAGACAAAGAAATAGCACAGATCCACATGAACGTGTGTTTTTATTGTTGTTTTTGGTTGTTTTCACGACCCCCAATTTTTTTTTAAATAATATGCTAATTTTGAGAGTTCTACATTTGCGATGTCATTCTATGATGATATTCTGTTAGTGGTAGAATTTACTCTTTGTAAAAGTATGTTTGTTCTACATGACGTATCCGAAAATCCAAATGCACAGTTTGAAGTCTGAAGCCTCCCCGTTAACACACACCGGCAAGGCTTCCATACAGTATACACACATAAATAAATATATAATCAATTGTCATTGACCTATGCTGTGTTACCGCCACGCACCTGTGCCGCTTGAGTTTTAATATATTTATTCATATTTAACTATATAATGTACAATTATATGTATGTTCATTTATACTCGTCAAACATACTGTACTAACAGGTAAAAAAAAAAATCTTTAAATACTGTAAGTCATACTTTGGGACTTAAAATTAACAAAAATATGGACTTTTGACTTTTTTTTACTTAGTAAACAACTTGTGATTTGACCAGTGGTGGACAAGGTACATGAATTCTGCACTTGAGTAAAAGGAGAGCTTCCCTAGGGCAAATATTATACTAGCAAAAGTAGAAGTTCTCCATTCACTAGTGTATCTTCAAAAGTATTTAAATATCACAATTCATGGATTGTATTAGCTCATAGTGCTCTTTTGCGTAGTAAAAAAAAAAAAGAAGAAATCTCTCTTTCTGTCTCTTTGGCGAAAAAATTCTCCTATTGACTCCTATTCAAAATTCTTCCTATATAGAATCAACAGCTTTCTCCAGGGACCTGATGTGCCAGTACCTACGTGCGTATTTCTTCTAAGACCATTATTATCTATCTGCTATGCTCGCACATGTCTCTATTTATATTTCACTTTTATCTGTTGCAGAGCTCAACCCAGTGCAAGCAGCTCCTAAGCCAAGGATGTAAAGGCGGAAAGCATGGCCAGTGTGTGTGTGTGTGTATACAGTATAATAAGAGACAATGTGAATATTTGAAAGACTCAAAATCCACTGCCCAAACACACGTCAGCTCATTAGAAAGTCCTGCGGTTCACTTGAATTGGTTACCAGTTACAGCCGAGCTTCATCTTTCAGACACATTATACATTTCAGGAATCATTTTTGTCTTTATACATCTTTTTCGCAATACGCCATCCTTTTCTTTTCTTTTAGATAAACATGAGAAGCAATAATATCACTCCGTACAATCAGAACATTATCATGTAGCATTCACAGAATAAGGACTACACCTCAAATTTCATCACTCTAATCTAAAATAAAGTTCTACTGTATATCCAAAATATGTTTTAGTATAAATGCTTAAGTAGTCCTTTAACTCTTTATAGAAATTGATGTAATTTCCTGCAAAAAAAAAAAAAAAAAAAAAGGAAAGTTTCATCAGCCAAGTGCAAACCAGCAAACTTTTATTTTTAACCTCAAGGGTGGACAAATCAGACAATGTACCACGTAAATTCTAGTGGCCTGATTATTCAGGAATCGGACTGGTTCGGATAAAAAAAAAAAAGTTCGCTAAAATATATCGCAAGTTAGTTAGCTAAGGGTAGTAGGAAAGAATAAAAAGCAGAAACATACAGTATCATGTGATGCACATGAACACATATGCCCATTTGCAATGCAAACTCGAGGTCTATTCTGAGCATTGCTGGAAGGGGTCCTATAGTCAGGCTACAGTAGTTTCTACCTACAATACAGTAGTTTCTTTGTATCTACATTCTGTCAAGACAGTCCAGCATTTTGAGTCTCATATAAAGCTGGTAAGTTCATGTTAAAAAATAAATAAATAAAGTTCTGATAAAGTCGAGTTCTGCTAAACATACTATCAAGATACAATGGAGACAACTTTCGGACTTTTCATAAAAGATGTCCATAGCTAAAATCTTGTAAATACCTATGGTATCTGGGCATACTTTCTTGATTCAGGAAATGTTACAGTATGTCCATATGTGTTCTACTAAGGCAAGTTTTTATGGTAGACCCATTTATGTCATTGGCGCTTCGCTGCAATTATATTGAAAAAGGCTGACGAGAAATTGCAAGTTCTGGCGAAGAAACCATCAACATGAAACAACTTTGGGAGTTCTTGTAAAAGATGAAATGATGTCCATAGTGGAAATTTTGCAAGTAGCTACAGTATGGTACACAGCCATACGTTCTTCATTCAGTAAGTGTTACTAAAAATATTTTCAATACTCTGTCACCTTCTTGAATAGTGAGCTTTATAACCACCATCGGAACATAACAACGCACAATGAGTATAGAGTAGACGTAAAACAGGACAGATTTGGGTCGTTGTTGTTATTAACGCTTGCATACAGTATATATGTTTATTTTGGGATTAAAAGGGTAATAAAGGCATGTATGATTATTATTCTCACTCACTCATCATCAATAGCGCTTTATCCTGGGCCTGGAGCGTATACCAGGAGACTTAGGGTATGGGGCGGGGTACACCCTGGACAGGGTGCCAATCTATCGCTGGGCACACACTCACACACTCCAGGCAATTTGGGAACGCCAATCAGCCCAATCTGCATGTCTTTGGACTGTCGGAGGAAACCTGGAGGAAACCCACCAAGCACAGAGAGAACATGCAAACCCCATGCACACAACCCCTGAGGCGGGAAATGAACCCAGACCCTGGAGGTGCGAGGCGATGTGTGTAGTGCAGCAGGTCAGTTGGATTCAGAAATGTACAGTATCTGTAGTCACAGCTTTAAAACACAAATGAAAACCTTTTTGCATTAAAACAAAGAAAGAGTTAGGAAGGAATTTGTTTGCTTTTCTTTTGCGGATGTGCTGATCTTGTCTAATGAAGAACATTGAATGAAACATTAATAACCTGTTCATGAACTGTGCACAGTTTTACTGATTTGTCCACCCCTGTTCATCTTTTGCCTGTAGTGTTAAACCTAAAAAAAAAAAAAAAAAGCAGGCAAAACTCAAAAGTGAGCTTTGAAAACCTCAATGTCTGTGTGTGTTTGGTCACAGTGTTTGCCACGTGGAATATATACAGTATACAGCAATCAAATTAGCTGAGACAGCATGCAGATTCAGATCCTTAACACGTCTATCGATGTAGCTCCTGCGTGTACATACTGTATGAACACCTCGTTGTACAGTACGTGAGTGTGAATGTGTGTGTGTGAGTTCTTTGTAGGTGTGATTGTGTTTCGGTTATGCGTTCGGGTGTCCTTAGGTCTCTCAGGTTGCTGTAAGCAGGAAATGACCTCACGGGTGGACGAGAGAAAATACAACTGCAAAGCACAATATCCACATCCTTCTGGTGTGTCTATGTGTGTGTGTGTGTGCCGGTGTGGGCATGTCACTGCATGTCTCGTAGTTGTTAAAATATTAAAATTGTGGATCATATGAAATAAAGACGAAAAAATATATAAATTATTGGATTGACCCAGAGGCCTTGTAAAATAATGCAGATTATATCAATAAATTTACCTCTACTCTCATTGTAAGGGTTATTTATTTATTTATTTGCTTTCTAATATTTTTGCTGTAATTCTGTAATTAAACAGAAAAAAGGGGGAAATTTATCTCTGTTTTATTTACACTAAAATTTTTAAAAACTACAGTATATAATTATATGTGGGGTTAACCTGTAATAGATAGAAAGAATGACAAATAAATCAAATAAAAATAAATAAAGGAAATTATAAAAATTAATTAAATACTACTTCTACATATAGTAACACTACTACTAATAATAATAATGAAAGAAATACATTTATTTATTTAACAATAAAAAAACAGACATTTAAACAAACAAATAAATGGTTGTATTTATTTATTTGATTTTTTTTAAAGGTCCTATATTTTACTATATGTTAACACAGGTCTCAGAGCTCTAGCTGAAATACCGCTCAAAAAACATTGTTTCATATTTTAAACTCCCTCTCAGATTGTGCCATTTTAGTGTCTACTGTATGTAAATGACATGCTGTCGAGCCACTCCAGAGAACAGAGGAGCGGGGCAACAAGCCGAGGAGGGGCTCCTCTTATATGAGGTCACAATAGGGGAAATTCTAATTTGCTTCTTTAAACTACGGCCAAAACAAAAATGGGAAAAGGACATAAAGCAGGGATTGTATTTTTACCCTCATATTTTTTGTTTGTTCATGCACACTGGCGGGGGGGATCCAGTGATGTTCAAGTCAAACCGGGACTTGAGATGCAATTTATGGTGAATAAAGGCATAAAACTGAAATAGACTTCCAGCACAGTATGGCGGATGAGACTCTTAGCTGCAGTAAAACATTTGAATGGTGCAAACGTTTTTTAAAGACAGCCATTTGACCATGAGGGACAATCACCGTCAATGTGACTGGGAGCTCACCAAATATTCCTGTGAACATTCCACGAGTGGAACCCCTGATCCCTCAAAATCGACAGATAACTTGTCACCAACTTGCGGAAGAGACAACCTACAGTATCTGTGGAAACTGTACACACAATCAATCATTCACCAACACCACTTGCACATTACAGAAACTGTATATAGCAGGAAGTTATTGCCACATCCTCTGCTCAGTCCTGACCTCGCTCCAAGCCATTTCCACATGTTTGGGCCATTAAAGGAGTTCCTGGGGGCCCAGCATTTCAGACATGAAGACTGATCATGGCTCTGGTGTACTGAGAAAACTTTCTACCTTGATGGTATCCAAGCACTAGTGAAACGCTAGGATAAGTGCGTTAGTGTAGCAGGGGATTATATAGAGTAGAGAAATAAAGGACGTTTTTACTCGTATAACTGTGTTCTTTTGTTCTGCACAATCAAAAGTCCCGGTTTGACTTGAACACCTCATAGGTTTTGACATGACTGGTTTTGTGAAAGGCAATATGAATTCTGGTAGGTATGTCAGGATAAACAAATAAGGGTGTGGTCCATCCAAATAATGCATGAGAGAGGACAGAGACGCCTTTCATAAAACATAAAAGAGATCATTATAGAGCCGAAGGCAAATAATACCCAGGAGAAAACAATACAGCAGTTTAATATAGAGGGATGCAACATTTTAAACCAAATTTTTACCCCTATTTTGTGATGTATGTTATTTGTGATAATATAGAGACATACAGTAAGTTAACTCTAATATGTTATGAAGTTGCCATTAAATATATATATTTTTTTATCTTTGCCCATGGCTGTAGAATATATGTGTTATTTGTTCATTTCTGATCTGTTTGAATGTTTTATTTCAACAAGTCATTACATTTTTTAAATGAAACTGATAGAACATTTTACAGCAACAAAAAAAGTCCACAACAAAACCGATGACAGCAAACTAATGCAAAGGACCTAGAAAGGAAATGGCAACTTAATCACCATGTACATCCACAAAATAAGATTAAAACGTTTAAAGGTTTATGGTTCTGTTCACATGGTTGACAGAAAACAAACAAGCTGGATATTTTTCAGTCAAATGTAAACTAAAGACAATACAATACAGATTCATGAGAGTTAAGTAATTGGTACCTTTTGCCAAATTGTTAGTAAACTATACAAACTCGTTGTTACCTGAATGTGTTTAGACGCATAATTAAATATATCATCTCGTTATATCATTTCGATCCACACAACCAACCACTACTCAAATAATCCACAGTAACTTGTTTTATTGTCTCTGTTGAACAGCTTCATCTCCAAATCCATTTTTCATTTCTACTTACAGTATTATTTGAAATGATAACTCTCATCGTCATACTCCAGCTGATCGTCCGGATCCTCGCCCAGCTGCCCGAAGCGGAACTTGCGGTACACCGTACCATCCTGCCCCATGTACACGATATCTTCATCCTCATCATCCTCGTCATCATCATCGTTCAGAGCCGTTCTCTTGCCACGCAGGTCCACTAGCTGGTCCTCGCGTAAATACCCGTAACCAGACCCAGACCCTCCTGCGTTCTTGGAAGATGTTGATGAAGATGATGTCGTACCACCACGGAAAATGTCCCGTCCACCGCTGTTGCCCAGTTTTTCGTAACCGCGGCCAACAGTGGATTCAGGGGTCGGGCGTTTGGAGAAGGACCGCGCGATGAACACAATTACAGCTCCAACACCCACCATGAGCAGGATGGAGGTGGTGATGAAGATGAACATGTTGCCCGAGTGCTCCAGTTCCTCATGGTTGCGGAAGGCAAAGTTTGTGCTGAGGACACACTCACCTTGAAGGAGAGAAAACAGTCTAGCTGTAGGTAAAGTGGCTCAGTGAATAAATAGGTTTCTACACGTACTGTAGGGTGCGTTTCTCATAATCGCAACTTGTTTACGTTCTGACCTAGAATAATCAACATAAACGACAAAGTGAGAGGAAAAATCACCATCTTTAGTAATTAAATATAAGTAGAATTTACTATACAGTGTGTAAGTAGTTTTCTATACCAATTATGCCTTCCAGGGTCACTGGAGCACGGGCATTAGGCAGGTTACACCCTGGATGGGTTGCCAGGCCACACACAAGCACACACTATACAGGGAATTTGGAAACACCAATTAGTATAATCTGCACGTCTTTGAACTGTGTGAGAAAACCGGATTACAAGGAGAACGTGGAAACTTTGCGCACACAGACCCGAGGCGGGAATTGAACCCTTGACCCTGGAGGGGCGAGGCCACAGTGCACGCCACTGTATAAATTTGGTGAATGTTTTTGTAAGAATTTACAAAAATTCAAATCTTTGGTACAACTCAGGAAACTGAAATGCTGTAAAATTCCTTATACAACAGAACTTACGAATAACGAAGTGATACCTTTTCATTTACAACAGTTGCCTAATGTGATTTAATTATTTCAGTTTTCCAATTCTGTAGACAGTATAAGATCTTACAGGGGACATGCTTTAATCTAAATGTAATATATAGATTTAGCAGTGATGTATATACCCCTGGTCTGTGTACAGTTACAGCACTCCTCTTGTCCTTCCATGGGGTCTTTCTCCCCTATATCCTGTTTCGTACAGCAAGGAAGACAGCGCCCCTCTGTGGCTAGAATGAACTGTGTAGGACAGGCGGTGCAGTTTTGTGGACCAGGTCCCTGACACTCCACACATGACTGGTCACAGGGTTTACAGTTATAGTTCTCCTCCAGCTGGAAAAAAGAATAAAAAAAAAAGTAGTTTCAATGTTACAAAATTCAAATGAACTGAAAACAAAGTAGTGAAAAAGTAGTACTGTGTATACAAAACACATTGATGACAAATTATGGTGTTTATATTGCAGCATTGTGGCATTCATTTTTGCTCATATCGGTAGATTCCACATAAATAGAAGCATCGCTACAAAGCAGTACAGCTATTCTGACTTGTCACTTTTATCTCATGATGAAACCTTTCGATCCTCGTAGATTAAGATTCAATTATTTGTCGCCTGTACCTTACGGCACTTTGGAACGATTGTTTTCACATGTCCCAGTTGGGAAGCTGGGGTCACAGCACAGGGTCAGCCAGGATACAGCACGCCTAGAGCAGATAGGGTTAAGATCCTTGCTCAAGTGCTCAACAGTTGAAGACTGGCGGTGCACTTGAGCAGTAATACAGAGCCTTAATCATTTAAGCCACCACTGCCCCAAGGATTTCTGAAAAAATATTTGAGTTGCCCATTGCGTATTGAGATATTTGGTCTCAATATAATCTGATAATCTCGCCCCCAGCCCCTGATGTAAGCCCAGCAAAGTGTTGGTGCTGCCATGGAACCATTTAATTTTCTATCTGAGGGCCAGTGCTTCTGCTGTCTGAAAACAAAGACCTGGTTCAAAATTGGGCACCAGTTCCAAACTAGCTCTGAACTGCCTTGATGGAAAAGATGTATTGAAGAATCTGTGACAAGGTGAACTGAACTGTTCTAGCACCTTATTAAGAAACTTGTTGGCTTTTCCTTTCATTTGCCACTCATCAGCAGTATTGTACTGTATAGCAGGTTTGTGGAGTTAGTATTCAAAGTATTAATTACTGTAAATGTTCAATCTTTAAATTGGTACCTCAGATGTGTAGTACTCCCCCATGGCACAGAGTGAATCACAGGTACCCTCTGAGAGTGAGTCTCCTGGATGACATGAGATGCAGTCCTTAACCCCTTTACCTGTCAAGGATTAAATATGAGATGCAAATCTTCGCAAGTAAAAATGATGAATGAAACGAACACAGAAACAGAAACCTGCTGGATGCTATTGCTCATTCTGATAGTTAACTTCAGAAAAAACTTTGGGTATACATGTATACCAAGGAACTGTACTTGGCCCAGTTTTGCTGATGATACAAAGATCTACCTATCATTCCCTCCAAGAAAAGCCTCATCCTCATAGCTAAACACTCTGAGCTTACATTGTTTTTGGGAAGGACCCTTACCCCTAACAACATTTTCAGTGATGGTGCATCTTGTCATTATGGCCACTTTCTCAACTCAAAACGTCATCACCTGCAAGCTTGGCTCGCACTATCAATTATGCTAAAATTATGAGCATGTGACAGCTAATGGACAGGATGCAAAAGAAGGCACGAAGGCTCGGAGGAAGCACGTACTAGCCTTCACCTTCCCTGATTTGTAGTTGTCATGTACTTGAGAGAGCTAGCAAGTCGGTGGAAACTGGAAAATGTCCAAATTTGGAGAAAATGGAGTACAAATAAACAAAATGAAAGTTTGGCTAACCGGCATAACTGGGCCTAATACAGATCCTTGAGGCATACCAGATATCACTCACTCCCTTCTCACTGTTTTTTCTTCCAACTCTATTGACTGTTCCTCATCCTCCAAGAGGCATTTCTGTACCTGTGCATGTCCTACAGGTGGTGTGGCAGGGCTCACAGGTGCTGTGGATTGTATCATGGTAATGATGAGATGGACAGGAGGACACACACCCGCCCTGCTTTTTTATTAACAGCAGCCCTTCAGTGCAGCTCACACACCCCTCGGTTTGTGTACACACTGCACACGTTGCCTCGCACTGCTTACACACCCTCAGCTCTTCATCTGCATAGTGACTTCAATAGACAGGTATACGTGTGTGTGGGTTTGCATGAAACAAATGTTTTATATCATTATTGAAGAAATGTTCGTTTTTAAAATATTAAATTAGTAATATACATAGACATATATGCCAAAAAAATGCAAATGATATGTTGTGTGCATGTGTGTCTGAGTATGTTTACCCAGGTCTACAGGTGTCCACACACTCCTTGCCTTCTCGATACAGATGGGTTCTGCAGCTCAGGCACTCGTGGCTGTGGCGCCCTGTGCAGCTCAGACAGTTAGGATGGCACAGCTCACACCTCTGGGTCTCTCCACTGAAGAAACCTGTGGGACACTCGTTTACGCAGGAACCGTCTGTAGGTACACAACACAGCTCAAGCTCAGTGTGTCCATGTTAAAGGAACACTACAGGGTAAATAAGGATTCAATTCAGAAACTTATTCATTTACGAACTCAAAACATGAGGTTTACTAACCATTTCAAATGTCAAATGTCAAATATCAAATGTGTGTATTTTTACACTCTACAGTAACTCACTTAGCAGGTAGTGGTTGAGGGAGCAGCTGAGGCACTGGCTGTGGGCCGGGCCGGCACACTGATTGCAGTGTTTGTGACACAGGTGGCACGCACCATCACGGTCGCTGTAGTGGTGTGAGGGGCAGCTGGTGGGCGTGGCACAGCGCCCATGTGTGTCTGTTCTCAGGCCCTCTGGGCAGCTGGTGCAGTCCGTGTCCAGTGGACCAGAGCAGGTCTGGCAAGTTCTGTGACACACTGGACAACACCAGTAACAATAAAAGTAATGTATAGCAATAATTTAGGAAATAGTATCAATAATAAACCAGCATGTTGCATGCATTTTCAAAACCTTTAGACATTCTTTAGTGCCATGTGTCGGTAGATGTAGACAAAGGGCATTAAATGAATTTATTGATAATATAATGCTCTTGATGCTTGATTCTGATTGGTTAGAAGGTTAGCAGCTCTGACAGTTGTGAGGTTTATAAAAACGCACTCTTTCTACATAGTGTAATTGTTGATCTGGTGTAGTTTTTGGTGGCACTTGTCATGTTACCGTCATTAATACAAAGAGATACAATTTTGTAAGGTTGAGGATCTTACGCCTTGTTCGGTAATCAGAGAGTGAATCACAGATGAGAAATCAAAAAAGTAGATCAGATAAAAGTTAAAATTAATTTATACAGTTATACCCGCATGTTCAAATTCACTTATACCACTTCAGCGCTGTTATTTCAAAGATGAAAATATGAACTAATTCCAGGAAAAATATTCAGTTATGTATTGGTGTAGGTTTGTTTACTTTGAGCAAGTAGCTTATTATTATCTTATTTTAAAGTAAATTATTAAATCTGGGACATAACATAACATCGCTATTACTCAAAATTTTGATTTACTGTAACTTATGGTGCAGGTTAAACTTCTAAAACTTCTTAGTATTGCATAAATTTAAATGAACTTTGTCCAGCCAGTTTTGCATGAAAAAATTATGTTGTAAAAGATATTTTTATAGCAATTATGTAGGTGGGGGCAATCTAGGGGCAAAAATAGGGGGCATTTTAGCGCATTAACACTGGGCTCTCAGTTCGGGTATTTTACACAACCTTACATTGGACTGCTGTGGGTATGTTTGCGAATGGTACAGAACAGAAGAGACAAACTGGTTTAAACTTCAGGCAGGAAGAATAAACATACATTGAAATATCCATTCATCTTTGAAGGTTCAGTTTTCTACTTTTAGTTGTCTACTTTCCCTTTTTGGAGTAAGCCATGCTGAGTTGCACTTTCAATTCTGTTTCTTTAAGGTTTTAGCAGCTTTTAGGTGCATTACGGTCATTTCTGTCTTCCTCATACTTTGTCTATACACAGTAAACTATCGCGTTGATTGGCTCTGTTGAGTGATGTGTATAGCCACGCCCACCTCGAGTGAAAAAGCCTGACGTAATCTGGCACATAACTGCTCATGACGTCACTTCTACTCAACATTTTGATTTCATTAATGGCTCAGGTTTAACTTTGGGCAAAAACCTAAAGTTTCAAAAACTTTTCTGAGATTGGTTTCTGGTCCTCCAATGTACATATGAAACCATTGTGCAGAGAAAACCTTTACTTTTATTTCTATAGATCAGGACATAATATTTCATGCTTCGTCGTGTTTATACTCACCCATACACTCCTCAGACCTGCTGTCTCTGTAAGTTTGCGACGGACAGGCTGACACACACGTCCCGCTGCGTAGGGTGCTCTCAGGATCGGCGCAGGAGTCACAATCATTAGACCCCGGTCCATGACACGACTCACAGTCTGAGTGACAACGGGCACATACACCTTCCTCTGTCTTCTCATAAAACCCTCGAGGACATTCAGACACACACACCGCCTCATGCAGATAACTCTTTTCACACTCTGAAGGCGGTGAGAAAAAAGGCAAACCTCTAATCAGGTGTGTATAGATGAGTATGAATTTGCTCAACTTAATCAAAACCTTGCAGTTGAATAACAGAAATGTAGTATCCTTTTGTGCATCTTGTCCCTTACTTGTGCACTGGGCATCCTCAGAGCACTGGAGACACCCTTCTGGACAGCGCGTACACTCACCGCCCCGGGGGGTATGTGCACGGGGACACTCTTTCACACACCGCTGTTCGTGAAGCGCTAACGGCTGCTGACAGCTGAGACAGTTTGTGGCACTTTGCTCACATGATGTGCAACCGGGTGCACAGCTCTTACACACTGCTCCAACAAGGTAGTAGCCTCTGTAAAACAAAAACACACACGTAATCCAATCCATCCCGGAGTGCAAAACCATTGTAGGAAAATTTAGCTTTATTACCTGGAGCACTGGCGCACACATTGGCCATTCAGCAGGAAGAGGGAGGTCTTGCGAGTAGACAAGCAGCGCAGGCAGCGCTGATTATCCTGGCACTGGGCGCAACCCTGAGGACACGCCTCACACTGCCAGCTCTCCTTATTACCAAAGCTTCCAGCTGGACACCGTGTCACACACTGCTGGTCAGAACTCAGATACCGTCCTAAAACACACGCATACATACAGTATAAACTCAAAATCTCACAATAATAAAATAATAGGGGAAAAAACAGATCAGTCTGAGTCCTAGTAGACATCTTAAATAGTGTCTCTGTGCTTGTGGCTTTGAGTCTGACAGGCTAAGGACGTCGCTCCACTGACCAGTCAAAGTATCTGAAAACTTAATAAAATCCAAAGCCAAACAAAATTGAGAAGGTTAAAGGAACACCCCTGATCACCCATATAAGGATGGGTTCCTCTCATGGTTTCTTTCTTTTGTCATCTCAGGGGTTTTTTCCTTGCCATTGTCACCCATGGCTTGCTCATAAGGGACATTCTGATAATTATCACGCACTCAAGGTCGTTGGGTGGGGCGCTGGAGCCTATCCCAGGAGACTTGGAGCAAGAGGCGGGGTACACCTTGGACGGAGTCCCAATCCATCACAGGACACACACAATCCCACGCACATTCAGACACTACGGACAATTTGGGAACGCCAGTTAGCCTAATCTGCATGTCTTTGGACTGTGTGAGGAAACGCACCAAGCACGGGGAGAGAATGCAAACTCCATGCTCACAGACCTGAGGTGAGAATCGAAGCAGGAACTACATCTGGAGGTTGCAAGGTGACAGTGCTAACCCCTACGCCACTCATTTACATATATTTTAGTTTCCATAATGCTGATTTGGGGCAGTGACCACTGTTAAAAGTGCTATAAAAAAAAAAAACACATCTGAATTGATTGAGTGTGGGCGTGCTTGCCAGCAAGATTGACGGACATATGAGCTTCTTTAAAAAGTTTGCACCATTTAGATGTTCTACTGCAACATAAGAGTCTCATCACTGTACAGTGCTTGACATGTTTTACACCTTCATTTATGAGACATTTTATCAAAAGTTCCGGTTTGACTTGAACGGCCCTTGTATTTTGTAAGTTAAAGTCATTCGAGGATAAACATCATACCTGTGACACAGGTGGTGCACTGATTCTTTTGCCCACCCGAGCACACCTGACATGAGGGATGGCAGGCCGCACATTCTCCTTCATCTGAATGAAAGAAAGAAAAGGAACTTGTATACAGTACAGTATATGGCCGTTAGTGGCAGAGTTGGAGGATGTTGATGTTCTCTTTGGGAGTGACAAGGATAGATAGGATTGAGAATGAGTTCATCAGAGGGACAACCCATGTTAGATGTTTTGGAGATGAAGTCAGAGAGGCCAGATTGAGGTGGTTT
>JAQMYG010000017.1:4813532-4836893 GCA_030014215.1 Clariallabes teugelsi
TGAGAGAAGAGGATGCAGAGGATAGGGTTAGGTGGAGGCAGATGATTCGCTGTGGCGACCCCTGAAAGGGAACAGCCGAAAGACAAAGAAGAAGCTGTGGTGTAGTGACCTAGAAGAAAATCTATGATCTATAAGATAACTCATCCAGATCTCTACGGTGTGGCTCACCAGTGAGGAAGGTTTTATCAGGACACCTCTCTTGTTCTGCTTCACACTCTCCGTTCACCATGACAAGACCCTCGTGGCATTGATCACACTCGTCTTCTTCTGGTCCAGTGCAGGTCTTGCAGCCTGTGTAACACTCCTCACACTCCTGAGTGTCCTCGTCAGGATAAAATCCATCGGGACACTCATGCATACACTTTCCGTCTGTAGGAAACGACAAAGTAGCACAGAATATCGAGGTAACAACCAAGTTTTCTACAGAAGGAGAATGAGTACGGAGCTGATCAAATGTCATTTTTTCCTTTACTGCTAACATATTATTTGGAATATTGTCATTTAAACCTTTTTTAAATTTCATTATTATTATAATCATGACAAGCCGGGTTAATGGTACATCATATTTTACACTTCTGATTGATCGCTAAATATTATGCTGAGTGAGTAAGCTTATTATCAAGAATTAATATTCTAAAAGATTGGCCTTTTACTGTACGTTACCCAGTAGAAAGAGGTCCGCCTCGCACCAATGGCACTCGTCTCCCTCACAGCTCACACAGTCACGCTCACAGGCCACACACGTCATCGTGTCCCCTACAGCATAGGTCTTAGCAGGACAGAGCTTGTAGCAGCCCTCCTCATACCTACAGCACACACAGATACAGGTTATGGTGCAGGTCAACACAAATGCTACTGTATGTTACATCAGAAATGAGGATTATGATTAGGCTTCCTGAAGTGTTTCATGCTTCTACATTTTTATTGTTTACCAATAATAATTTTAATTGATATCGATGGTTGGTCTTTCAGCTACTCCTGGTAAGGGGTCACCAGAGCAGATAATCTGGTCCACACATACAAGCTTGGCACTGGTTTTGCGCCGGATGCCCTTCCTGATGCAACCCTCCCATTTTATCCTGGCTTGGGACCGGCACTGCATCCAGTGACTGGGGTTTGGGCACTGACAGGGAATCGAACCCAGACCTTCCGCACGACGGGCCAAAGACCTACAGTACCACTGAGCCGCCAGTACCCTATGCTGATAATTAGAATTGATTGAATTTGTGCTTTTTATCGTTACATTTAATGTTGTGATGTGAAACTTCTGCTATCACTTGTTATGATGGGGTATCTAAAAGTCTTGAGATTAGCTCTGTTTACAAGCTCTGTTTTTCACTGTATGTCATGCCTCAGAACCAGGCAGTAGAATAACTTTTTGACGGTCTGGCCCCTGGGGACGAACTGTCGATGCCCAGTGCCACAAATGTTGAAAAAGACGATGAGGATGCACTTGGTGAGCTGCGGACCTGCCTCGCCCTTTTCGGTTGTAGGGATGATGGACTCTTCCATTGTGAAGATTGCTGCTGTGTCTCAGGGTCGTACCCATACAAGTTTCGTCACCGGTACTGATCCTCCACATGAAGGACGGGTCATCCACAGCATGCTGACGGAGTTCTTGGCAGTCTTTGACGCGATGTTCCTTCTGCTCCTGGGTCGGCAGCCTGGGGATGAACCTGTCAGCAACATGGCGCATGTTCAAATCACACATGAGGATTGTCTGGACTGTTCCGTATGACACACCGTCAACGGCAGCAATGTTGTGGATAGTTCTTCGATGATCATCATACACGAGTTGCTGAATGGTTTGGACATTTTTAGTGGTTGATCTCTCGTCGTCTTCCAGTGATGTTCTTGAAGCGCTCATGCCACTCAAAACTCATTGCAGCATCGCCGAATGCAGAATTTAATGTGTGATTAAATGAATTTTAATCATTCTTGCTGTCCATGATGAAATAGCAGACGTGGTAATGCACATGGTGAGATTAGCACCAGTCACAGAGCTCCTGATGTACACAGGACGATGTCTTTTGGCACACTGACTTATGAAGGTCGGAGCGCCTCATGACTGTGTGAGTGCAGCCTTGTGCTGCCACCTGGTGGTGTGTTACAAAAGTAGTCCTTTTGATACCCACTCGTATACCAGTTACAAACAATCGTTCAAGTTAAATAGTTAACTCTGCTGATACTGGAGACTCCTTCCAAGGTAGGTAAATAAAAATATCTCCATAAAAAGATTTCAATAATTTCTAACTTAAAAAAATAGATTAGTTGCTAATAAAGAAGATTTATTCTATTATGAATCCCAGTAATGAGCTCTTACTTGTAATAGCCATCAGAGCAGGAGAGGCAGTGTTTGGGATTATCTGTAATGCGAGAAATTGGGTTAGAGGAATAAACACCAGCAATAATAATAATAATAATAATAATGTGTACCAGAGTTCAGAACTTACAGAGTACACACTTCTTGCATCCTTCTTCACAGGCCATGCAGTCATCATACTCCGGGTCCTCAACCTCTCCTACAAACACACACACACACACACACATCACTTTATAACGTGACAATAAACATAAACTATTTTAAATATTTAAAGTAAGCAGACTGACCCTCTCCGCACTCAAGGGCCGTACACGTTCCTTGGCTGAGGTAATACGAACTGTTGCACTTTAGGCAGTGTGTAGCAGAGGAGCAGAGACTGCAGTGCTCAGGACACGGCTCACATGTCTTCACTGAAGTGTGGAAATGAGCCACAGGGCATGTGGTCACGCACTCCCCGGCATACAGGTAACGGTCCTGGCCAAACCTGTCTATAGGGTCAAATAACAAAGTTCAAGGGTCGTCCATATTCAGCAATAGTACAAAGTGAACACTGGAAATTGATAAAGACACAGACTAATGCATGTACAGTAGATATAAAGTCATTTAGTTAGACTATATAGTTATGGCAAGAAAACAGATCAAAAATTCTAATATTTTTCCATATAAACCCATTACCTTTGTCACAGCTGGTGCAGTCAGAAGGGCCAGCATCCACACACTGAGCACAGGAGTGGTCACACACATGGCACTGTCCACTAGACGGGTATTTACCTTCTGGGCAGTGTGTCACACACCAGCCCTTGTCCAACAAGCTGAGACAAAACAGGCAGAAACAACCAGGGTTCAACTTAAGTAATGAATTTGAAAATGCTATATATATATATATATATATATATATATATAGATACTTAAATAGGTTCTATTTAAGTGATTTCTTGATTCAACAGGTCTGGCAGTAATCAGGCCTGGGTGTTTTAAGTGTTTTAAGGAGCTAACCCTAACCCTAGGTGCTAATCCATCGCAGGGCACACACACACTACAGGCAATTTGGGAACCCCAATCAACCTAACCTACATGTCTTTGGACTGTGGGAGAAAACCAGAGTACCCGGAGGAAACCCACCAAGCACGGGGTAGAACATGCAAACTCCATGCACACAGATCCGGGAATCGTCTGGCCGGGAATCGAACCCGGACCCTGGAAGTGCAAGGCGACAGTGCTAACCACTACACCACCGTGCCACACTATTCAGGTTAACTTTGTGTAATATTAAATTAGTTTAATGATGTCAATCATTGTGATCAAATGCGACAAATATGCAAAAAAGAAAAAATCAGGAAGGGGCAAATACTTTTTCGCGGCACTATAGAGTCTATTTAAGTCTACAATTATACAGTATACTGTATATGAGGATAATAGAAAAATAATGTAGAGAATAAAAGAGGTGTGAAATGTTTTGAAATGTATTACAGGTAATGTAAGGTGTAAATGGGTTAAGTGGTATAACAGTGTAGTCGGAAAAAATACACTGTAGACGCATATCAGTATTAAAAAAAAAACATCATCAGAGATTGTAATGTATCTAAGCAAACCCTCACCGGTTGGACGCACACGCGACACAGTCATCAGTCTTTGGTCCTTTGCATTTAAGACAAGTGCTGTCACAAGCGTGGCAGTTCCCACGCTCATCCTGGTACTCTCCTGGGATAAGTACAAACACACACACATGCAAACACACACACATATGGCCATTGATGATCAATCCTTCAGTAAATTAACAAAAATTTCAACAAAATGAAATTCACCATCAGCGCAGTTATGAGTCAGCACACACGCTCCATCCTGCAGCATGAGCCGCTCCACACACTCACTGCAGTTCCCTTTGCCCGGCCCAGTACAGGCTAGACAGCTCACATCACACCTGTGTGATAGATTAGATAATAACAGAATAATATATTTTAGACATCAGGAAGAGCCATAAAAGCATAAAGTAACATAATATAAGCAGACGAATTATTAATTATAACCTGGTAATAACTTTATACATGTTATGGAAGGGCTACAGATCACAGGCTAGAACACTACATGTACACACACACACACACACACACACACACACACACACACACATACCTCCTGCAATAGGCCTGAGTTTGTCCTGTGAGGTCAGGAGGAATTTGTACAGGATAAAATCCTTGACTGCAGGAGGACACACACTTCCATTCCTCCATCACGTAACCATCAGCACAGTGAGTGCACGACTCTGACCCTGCAGCTAAACATAATCATACACACATTAATACTATTACGACTACATTCAGTCTGCTTAGCCTATTCAGGGTTGTGGGAACCAATCAGAGGGGACACGGGGCACTAGGTGGCGTACAAGCACACACACTCACTCACACACTAGGGCAATCTGGAAAGCCAATTACTGTTTGTAATCTGCATGTATTCGGACTGTGGAAGGAAACCGGAGTAATCGGAGGAAAAATATTTGTCATTTATGCAATGTATAACTTTACTAAACACGGAAGGATGTGCATGGTATGGATGCCCAAGAGTTCAATCAAATGCAAAGTAGAGTTAAATTAACGTTATCCACCAATCTGCTCTCTGGACCTGTCTGACTCGTCCCGGTGCCCCACTTCCTGGTTGGAGATCTCGTCGCATGGATGCCCCGTGTGGTCTGCTTGGGATGCGTGTGACTGCAGTCGCTCCATAGTTCAGGACTGGAGTTTCCTACAGTCTACCTGAGCCTCCAATAACGAACTGGACTCCATATTAACTTAAACACATCTCCTGTTACACTGAACTTCCAGTCTCACACAGTATGATGCAGATCAATCCCTGCTATCCGTTTCACCCAGATGAGGATGGGTTCCATGTTCAGTCTGGTTCCTCCCAAGGTTTCTTCCTATTACCATCTCAGGGAGTTTTTCCTCGCCACTGTCCCCGTCGTCGTCTTATCATTTTGATTTATACACATTCACATCTCATACAAACTTAAATAATTGAATTTTAGTTAAAGGTACCAGAGCAGTTAACCCTCAGCAGAGCAGTCATTCTACACGGGAAGATTGTGGATCTTGTGGAGTTATTTATGTAAAAAACGACATGCAATATTAAAGGTGTATCTGTTAGTCCGTACCTGAGCAGGTGGCACAGGACGAGTGACACGGCTCACAGGAATCTTTCTGCTTGTGGTAGAAGGTTCCAGGCTCACAGGTCTTCTGGCATTTGTTTCCTATCAAGCTTAGAAAAAGGATAAGAGAAAAGATATTTAAAACTGAATCTATTGTAGTATTCATTTGATTCAAAAGATTACTCAAGTATAGTCCAATTTTTTCAATTATTATTATTATGTTTTTATCATAAGTTAAGCCATCATTAATTTATGAAAAGGATTACTTTACCTTGTGCCTCCTGGACATTCAGTACAGATACTGAACGATGTACATTCGGCACAGTTTTCGCTACATTTCCAACACGCGTTCTCCTCTGTGTTGACAATACACACAATACAAACATATTAATACTATTAATAAGTTATGAGAATTTGCATGGCTGCAAGAGCACCAGTAGCATTACCCGGAAGAAACCCACCAAGCACAGGAAGAACATGAAAACTCCCTCGAACCTGGACCCTGGTGGTGCAAGGCGACAGTGCTAACCACTAAGCCACCATCCTGTCTGCAGCATAGCTATGATTCCTAAACCTCAATTTCAACCGCTGCCTACTTGCCGTAATCGAGGTAATATCCGTCTCCACAGCTGGTCACGCATCTCCTTGTCTCCTGATCCAAATAGTAGCCAGGCGTACACGAGGAACACTGATCACCACGGCTTCCTGTACACGTCATACAGGTAGAGTAGCACTTCCGGCATCGCTTCCTGTCCCCCCAGAAGCCTTGTGGACACTGGGACAGGCATGTCCTGCACAGGGAATCACCATCAGTTTCACCATCAGTCTTAGGTTCTAATATAAAAGAGTCAATTTTGTGATCTGTGATGTGAATGAAACAAGTGTTGCACCTGGTGCCATTCTTAAACTTTAAGTAAAAGTGCAAGCAGGAAACACATTGATGTGGACCCGGACCTTCGCAGCCATCCTCACTGCATTCTGGATCACAAGAGCCTTTTGCGAACAGATAGGAGAAGGCAGGAATAAAGTAAATGGCGAATTATTCACAGCTTCACATTATTGAAGTGAATGATTACACTGAAAAAACGCACTATTATATTCTTCGGTGTCATCTTCGCTGGACATCTCGGCTGACCGGGGCTGTTCGTGCCGTTTGTATGGGTGCTCAGAGGTGCCATAAAGCACCAGACTGCATTCTTCAAGTTTCCCTAGACACCACAAAAAAATCTCTTGTGAGAGTTTTTCTTTACATGACTGTGGCTAACAGATCTAATAGCTTCAGCCACTCGAGCTGGTGTAGTACTGCAAGCTGACTTTGGGTACCTTGCACTCCGGGGTTCCTCCTCAGGGATGGAGTGTCACTGATTTCTAGGATCCAGTCTCCTGATGCGCTCTCACCCCAGCAGTGTGTGGTCATGAACTCCCACTTTGTAAAGGCACCAGGGGAGTGATCATTGGGTCTGGGGAAAAAAAACACAAACACACATTTGTTCAAGTGAAGCATTCCATGTATAATATGGAAACAGTAACACGTTAATAAGAGTTAGTTCTACAGTATGTGCTGGAAATGATAGGGTTATCAGATCATTTTGACCCGGTATTATTCTCACTCATTCATCGTCTGTACCGCTTTATCCTGTATACAGGGTCACAGGGGCCTGGAAGATGTCCCAGGAGACTTAGGGCATGTGGTGGGGTACACCCTGGACAGGGTGCCAATACAATTTAAGGACACCAATTAGCCTAATCTGGATTTCTTTAGAAGGAAACCAGAGAACATGCAAACTCCATGCACACAGACCCGAGGTTGAAATCAAACCCAGTTTTTGGAAATCGAACCCAGGCCCCTGGAAATGCAAGGCGACAGTGCTAATCACTAAGCCGCCATGCCTAGCAGGTATTATTAAAATCATTATTCATTCATTCATTCATTTTCTGTACCGCTTTATCCTGTATTTCGGGTCGCGGGGACCTGGAGCCTATCCCAGGAGACTTAGGGCACGAGGCGGGGTACACCCTGGACAGGGTGCCAACCCATCGCAGGACACACACACATACACACACTCACACACTCATTAAAATCATTATTCCTGTAATAAAACAACAATTTTAAAAAGCTCTTACCGGATGGCGAGGAGCTGAGATTTGGTCCCTGATGGAGAGGTTAAGGTTATAGACAGGTCTCCACGATGTGGGTGTGTGATGGTGATGCGTACAATTACATGTTCCAGATACATCACGTGCCTGTCAGGCTGTCCAGCGCAACCTAAAGACTTGTGCACCAAGCGCCACACCCGGTCTGGACTAATCACTCTGCAAGGTAAGAGATAAAGTAAGTAACGAAGTTTAGCCAACTAATTATTTTCAAACTGACTTGAGGTGTAACATTACCTTGGTTCGTCGATAATGATCTGGTCACACATTTGTTGTGTGGGAACCTGCCGCCACGTCTCAGCTTCTTTCACCATCGCCTCAGCGTCCATCAACCCGAATCCATATAGGTGGCTCACTGTTATAGATAGACAACTCATATATTACTTTACTTTATTATATGTGTATTTTTGTTATTAGAGAGAAATCTAAATATCATTCCAATGGTAACACAAGCAAAACCTTGACCCTGACCCATCTACCCTAATTAATCCTGGTAATATCCATAGAGTCTGGGTTGGATTTAAAGAGAACCTATTGTCATTTGTAGGCAGTTAGATGGGTCTCCAGTGTGCATCTACTGTACAAGAATGTGTTTTCAACCACACAATGAGATCCCCCCCTCCCATGTGACCTCATATTAGAAGATTCCCTCACTGAGCTTGTTGCTCAGCTCCACCCACTGTGTTCTGTCTGGAGAGGTTGTGGCTCAGCAGTAGCTCATTTACATAGACACCGAAATGGTGAATCTGTAGGAGGAGTGAAAAAGTATGTAAAATATAGGACCTTTAAGAAACCCTGCTAATGATACCATTATTTCCTGCTCCATTGGTGTGCCAGTCAGGGGCAATCAGATGGGCTCGGCGGGACGTCTTCACGATGATGTGCTGCACATCCCTCCAAGTCAACAAAGGACTGATTAAATAAAAAACAACCATTTAGGCAGTTAGCAGGAAATAAAACAACATGAAGAACATCATAAAGAACAAACTATATAATACACTTTATGATCTTTATGTGAAGGAGTTGTGTATTACTTTGCCTCCAAAGTCAGAGCGATGATTCCGGCGACCATGGGAGCTGAAGCCGAGGTGCCGGAGTGCTCACCAGTACATCGCTGTCTTAGATCTGTCGTCACCTGAAAATAATCACCCCCACATTGAAAACCTTCTAGGTAGAACAAACTAAAAACATTGCCACTAAGCATCCAGGAACTCTTTAAAGATTGAAATGATGAGTCTTTAGCTTCTTAACGTCTGCAGTTAATTTTTTGATGTTAAGGTTTTTACAACTGTGCTTTGAGCACCTGCTCTGTAAAGATCTCAGCATCATGTCGCTTGTCATGATCAACTCTGAAAGCTGTAAATTCTATCCATTAATTTAAAAAAAGCACCTAAAAACAGATTGACCACTCACAATCCCAAGGCTTTCGCCGCTGCTGTAGGTGGAGGCCAGAGTGGAGGAACACTCCTCCAGATACCAAGGCTTGTTCCCACTCCGGGTGGTGCTTCCCACAGAGATGGTGTAGATGCTGTTTGTGTACCCGTCACATGAGCAGTGATCCTTATTTCTTCCCCCATTTCCTGATGCCCAGACAAATATGGAACCAAGCCCTCTTCTGCCCTGCAAGCCAATGACTTAGTAATGATTAAAGGGTACAAAAAATCATTATAAGTTTTCAAAAAAAACAAACAGCACTTTACTTTACGTATGCCGTTTTCTAAAGCGAGGCGAGCAAGGCGTCCAGGACCATCCACAGTTTTTCCGTCGTCTTCCGGCCCCCAGCTCGAGCTGTAAATGTCAATGTACTGCTGTCTCAGGCTCAGGGATTTGGCCTCCACCATGTCCGTCATGTCACCATCCAACATCCGGATACCTAAACATACAAATTGAGGCGTTTAAGGCTGAAAATATTGACTGGTTTTTAAAAGTGGTATCTTAATTTAAAGACATACCACCGATCCTGGCATTGTAGGCAATTCCAACGGTACACAGTGAGTTGTTCGCAGTAGCAGCCACCACTCCAGCACATCTCGTTCCGTGTCTAAACGGAAATGATAATTCAATTACGGACAGTTTTTGTTGACTATGTTTAATATGTTTAATCTTTGAATCTTTTCAGACCTGTTTTCATCCGTTCCATCGTATCGTGGTGATGGGTCGGCATCATTCCCGTTAATATCATAGCTGGCTTGTGCATCCTTATAGTGATAGGATAACATAAGTAACCATGTTTATATGAGGGGAAATATGTTTGCAGTAGAACATGGAGTACGTACATAGTTTTGCTTCAGGTCTGGATGTTGTGTCTCCACACCATCATCCAAAATAGTGACCACGACCCCTTTCCCAGTGTAGCCTCGGCTCCATGCAGCCTTAATGTTCATGTCCGTCATGCAGTTCTGATCACAGCGCTACAGAGAAATATAGGACGAATTATTAAGTCAACTTTTCCCATTCAAACTAAGGAACACAAATGTCTAGTTCAATGTCATAGTCTGTGAAATGAACACAATGGACATCAATCTATGGGAATTTCACCAAGTTAATCAATGAACATGACTTGTGGAGAGCAATGACTAGCCCGTCTGGTCTGATCCTACTAAACAGTCAGTGAAGCACAAACTATCAAAAAAAGTCAATGCTGGCTACAGTAGCAAGGCACCAGAAGATCCAGCGCACAACAGCCCACTGAGCTCAGGGCCTAGCAAACAAAAAGCCCACGGTCAATGACATGGCCTCCAATATCCCCAGATCTCCGTCCGATCAAGCACTCATGGTCTGTGCCAGACAGATGAGTCCCATCCAATGAAGCCTCACCCGGCAACCCACAGCATTCAAAGGATCTAACGACAACATCCTGGTGCCAGAGACCACAACACACCCCCAAAAGTCCCCAAACCCCAGAAGTGTTCTGTAGTCATGCCCAAGGGGCCAGAGCTTCCCAGGTGGCACAAGAGGAACCTACACAATACTGGGCCTAATATGTTGAATTGTAATGCTATGGCTAATTGGCTTACTATATGAATCTACAGGCGGGGCTACAAGGAAATCACCCCCAGGCTCTACTTCACGCATGTTGTTTATATTTGATAATGTAGTAGGTAAAATGTAACAGTTTAAGGACATGTATGTATTTTTTCATGCTTTAACATTCTCCAAAATCCACTGAGTGCATTTAATTCACTCAGAGCAGTTAACATTGATAACATGACAGAAAGAAGCCATATGATTGGTCAAAAAGTGTCAACTTTTGCTAAAAATGTGGCTGCTATACAGTATATACTGGTTTCCAAATGACATATTTTGTTACAAACAACCTTGTGTGTCAGACGAAAGCTCAAAACTTTTATTCATTTGGTTTTGCTGTCAAATTGTTCACTTGTTTCCCATGCAACAACTGAGAGTGAAATCAGTGCAGATCAACATACTGTAGGCTCAGACCTTTGGAAGGGAATAATCATAAAATTTTAGCGTAAACAATACTAACAATGTACCACATGCTGCCCCATTTTGGATCATTAAAGCTGATGAACTGGGTCTCGGTGGCTCTGCTGATTCGTTTCACCCTCCTGTGAAGCACCTGCTGCTGGATCCACTTCACCTTTAACACCAAAAACAGAATGAAATTATATCTGAGATACGTGAGAACATATGGTGACACAGCAACACCAAATAGAGAGAAGAAATTTGAATATGAATAATTAAACATGGTTAGTTATGGCTGGCAATTTTGTGGCTGCGTTAGTATAGTTGTGGGCTGGTGTGTGTCTGTGTGTCTCTATGTTAGCAATCATATGTCTGTTGGGGTGTAGTCTGACCATAAACTATTCATTGGCATCTCAATAACAGCTGGCACATGATCTGTGTACTGTACCTTGCTCTCTGTAGCAATGAGGCTATGTTTCCCTCTGCTTGCTACTGTGGAACGTTTGATGGTTCTTGGATGCAGGAAGTGGTAGTGGTCCTTCAGACCACCGATCTGCAGTAGGACAAGGAAAAAGGAATCAGGCTGTGCATCCAAGGCCGGCTCGGGCATGTCTGCATCTTCATCATGACTGGCACAGGTATAAATTATGCACTCATCCTTGATGTATTCCATTGAGTCAATCACCAGCTCGTGTTACTGTACTGATAAACTTACCAACAAGGTGCAACCTGACCTAGTGGGAAATAGTCAAAGCTTAAGCTATTGGTTGATGCTCAATCTCTGATACGATGGGGTCACAGCGCTATTATGGTGACTTGAGCGAAAGAATACTGTAACCTAGATTAAGACACAGCTGGCACACCGTGTAACAGATACACACAACGGGACTTCTTTAGTCTTAGGTCGGTTACAAAGAAATGTATCCATAAATCATCTGCAAAAGCATTTACCCAAAAAATGTGGTGTTCATGAAAATCAAATACATTCAAGAAAATCATATCCTACAAGATTTTTTGAGGTTTGTCATGTGCAAACGTTTCTGGATACCTGACCATCACACCCATACAAGACAGTATGTTGAACATCCCATTCAAGATATATTCCACTTTTGCTCTTACAATAAACTCCACATTTCTGCAAAAGCTTTCCACCAAAGAATTTGTGTTCATTTAGCGACAAGTGTGAGGTCGGGCACTGATGGTGTGTGAGCAGGCCTGGTGTACAGGTCGCATTCCAGGTTATCCCAAAGGTGTACAGTAGGGTTGAGGGCTCAATGGAAGACACTCAAGATCTTTCATACCAAACTTGCCAACCTTCATGGAGATGGCTTTGTGCACTGAAGCATTGTCATAATGGAACCACTTTGGTTCTCTTAGTTCCAGAAGGAAATTGAACAAAGACGGTCTATACAAATGTTTTGTGCTGTGGCTTATATTGTGTTTTGCATCTTCAATTTTTGCCAAAAATTTGGATAAACACCATATCTTCCCTATCCTAAGTTACTCTTAAACAATGTTTTAAAGCACTTTAATGGACACTGTCCAAGATGGTTACTTAAGTTGTCCATGTATTTTTCGCTGTAAACCCGCACTACTGGCGAAGTTATTTGTAGAGGTAGCAGAGAAATCCTGGCGCCAAATTAGGCCAAGGGGTTCCTCTTTCTTACTACGTCACAGAATCCTCATTTAAATATTAAACATAGGATTTTGACGTTGCAAACTCACATTGGACATACGGTATCTCAGCAACCGGACATGATACAGAAATAATCTCTGTAGCAAAATGGAACTTGTTGAACAAGGATTCTGAAAATATGATTACCTCAAATCATCCAAAATGTGACTTAATATCTGGTTTGATGGTCACTTTTGATGGGAATATCATGTGTGGGTCCGATGGTCAGATGTCCACGAACATTTGGCCATATTGTGCATATACAAATTATGATCATAGTTAGTGAAATTTGTGTGAAAAAGATTTTATAGTAGAGAAGACAAAGTAATGGCACGCTGTCACACTACTGTATAATAGAAGGAAGAATTGTTGGATGAGTTAACAAGTAACTAAGGTAAGGTGACACCTTTTTTCAATTTAGTCATAATTTTGTCACTTGCACTTAAATAAACGTTGCCCTTTAAAAAGGTTTTATGCGCATCACTAAATGGAAATTAGTTATGCCATGACATTCAGTGTTGCTGATACTTTTGTAAATATGGTGGGGATTTCTTTTTGTTTTTTGGTTTGGCCTATGAAAACAGTCACACCCAACATTATGCAATGACTGATAAATAAGGCATAGTGCTTGAGACAGACACAAACATTTCCAGGATACAAAAGAAATATATAAAATGGTCCCAAACTAGAACCCAAATTGCGGTGCTTAGCTTTCTAAAGCAGGTACGGTGGGTTAAGGTTTCATCTTGCATGGTTGCACACATACATTATAGAAGAGTTAGTGACCTACTAAGGCGGTTTTAAGCCAAAAGATGGTCGAATTGTAACATCATGACAATTCTGATGAATAAAAGTTTGGTTTTTGAACCATCAAGTAAATCAATTATAGTAGATCAACTATCAAGTAGATCATATAGTAAACGATTTATTGTAATTATTTTCTAAGACATGACCCCTCTACCTTTGTAGGCCTGGGACATTCTATCTGGTTAAAATTTAAATCATGTAAAGTGCAGATCAATCAGTGTATAGCCAAACATTTTTTTCCCTGATAGAGTCTACAAAGCATTTTGGTAAGTCACTCTGGCTAAGGGCGTCTGCCAAATGTAAATGTACATGCAAAACCAAAAAAAGCTGGTGGTCACCGTTTAAAGCCATAGCAGACAAAAATCGTGCTCTTTCTTTCTTTTCTTTTTCTCTTTTTTTTAAAAAACATACATACATACACATCATTAAGGTTACATACCTGTCCCATATTCAGAAATCCATACTTTTCGGCAATCCGGTCTGCATGTTCTTGACCTCCACTAATTCTCACCGCCCAATGGTTAGTAAACAATTGTGCCTCACATACCAGAAATATGAGTACAAAAGCAATCATCAGCTGAAAAAGCGCTGCAGGTGGTCTCATACCTAATGGCATCTTCCAGTCATTTCCCATCAAACCTCACCACTTTCATATGTAGCTAGAACGTTGACAACATTACTGTATAAACTAAGGCGATCAGCAAACTCGCAGTCGCTTCCTACGGACGCAGTTTCCTAAGTGTCCTCAGTGTGGAGTGTGTGTGTGTGTGTGTGTGTGTGGGGATGTCAGTGTGGACCTGTGCTCAGTGTGTGTCTCAGATTACACCACCGGTACTTTGTATATGGGGCACTAATTTAAGATGGACAGAACACACTGAAGTCAAAACATGTCCATTTGGGACAATTTTAGTGAAGTAACTTTATTAAGCTAGAATGTAATCACATTAATTTTTTTTATTATTCATATATGAAGCAATTAATATACATTAAAATATCTTGAAATTACAAGCTCAGGCTCCTGTTTGGTCTCCGCAGAGCACCAGGAGAAGTTTCGCATAATCCCCCTTGGTTTCTGCCTGTAAAGAGAGAATTTGTTAGTTGACAAGTTAAAAACAATGTTAGTAAAAAAACACTGGTCAGACAAATTCCCTGTATGACTCACGAGAAGGTCTTGCTGAAGTGTGGTCCCGTACATCCTTTTGTACTCCTGCAAAATTTTCTGCATGTCCACTTCAGACCGACTCACTATGACCCGAATCAGCGTGCCATGGTCGGCCCCCAAGCCCTGAGGATGGAGCACGTTTATCAGACATCCGGGGAAATACAATGAGTACGGTCAAATCTAAATTTATTGACACCCTTAATGAAAAACATACTTAACTAATTGTAGAAAACTTTGATTTTCATCACCAAGAAGCATTTTCAACTAATAGTACTTTCTCTAAAAAGAGCATATTTAGAAAGTAGTCAATCAATAAAAAAAATAATAAAAAAACTCTATATTGTGAAATTAGTGTATCGGTTAATTCCATTCTCAGGAGCTGATGCGAGCAAATGCACACACCAATCTTTATTGATCAAGTGTGCTGATGCACTCAAAGGGCAACCTCCAGTTCTGAAAATGAGTCCAAAGCTCAAGTGCTAAAACATGCAGTTCCTTAAATGTCCACTAGGTTCCAAAAAATGAATCATTCCCCCACAGACCCCATGTTAAGATGACAAACTTTACAACAGAAATAAACATGTTTATAATCAAGTACAAAGAACAGTTTTGGTCTCCATAGCTAGATTGTCCAATCTTTACAGAGAGTGAATTTTTATGTAACTTATCAGTTAAAATTATTGTAAGGCACAAAATAATGCATAATTAAGGGTGTGGATGTCTGCTACGCATCACATTAGCTAACAAGCTAACTGGAATTGTTGTAGTTTAACTTACCACAAAAACGTGCAAGAAATGTAGGATGATGTGTAGAGTGTGAATGACGGAGGCAAATCAAATCAGAGCAATGTTAGCATATAAATAGCATATAATGTAAGCTTAAGCTAAGCTAGACAGGCTGTGGTAACTGAGGTAAGCAGGTGTGTTTGTTCCACGCATTTGCCCATTTATGGAGTAACCGGGGTTTATGTGGAGTCAGCTTCTGCAAGCTGAGGGTTTGTCAAGTTCTTATACACTCTATGGTTGTACTCCGAACCTACTGAACTTGACTCATATTTGTGCTTGACAGCAGCACATACAGTACAAGATGCTGAAAGAGTTTTGAGAAAAGTTTTAGGATCCTAGAACTGGTTCAGTCTAATAGGCTCTCGTTATAGAACTGTTCTCAGAACTGTTTGTGCATCTCGGCATCACATTGAGAATGTTTGTGGGATTTGAATTAATCTGTGTTAAATCATTTTAACATGCTAAAGATTTTGTATTAATAAAATGTAAAGCATTAATGCTGAGAGCCCTACAAAATCATTGGCTACCAAAGGAATATTGGAGATGTTATATGCAAGCTTATACGAGTTGTGTACTCAGTGTTTTGGAGGGTGCCAATAGATATGGACAAATTAATTGTACAGAAGAAATAATTGCATAAAATCTTTAAATAATAATAAAAATAATATAGCACCCCATCTGTTCAAACTTAACATTTAACAACAATAATAATAATAATAATAATAATAATAAAAAAATTCAAATTAATATATATATATATATATATATATATATTTTTTTTTTTTTCCCCGATTTTCTCCCTAATTTAGTCGTGTCCAATTCCTCGCCACCACTAGGGGGCTCCCACATTAAGGCTACTACTACCACTCAGCCGGGAGGGCCGAAGACTACCACCCGTTTCCTCCGAACCACGTGATGCCAGCTGACCGCATCTTTTTCATACTCGGAGGACAGCGCTATCCGCTCCTTCCGTGTGCGTGAGCTCACAGATGCCCCTGATTGGCTGTAGAGCCGTGATTAATGTGGGAGCACGAAGTACCCCTCATCCCTCCCCTCTGAGAGAGCTCGGCCAATCAGCTCTCTCTAGACCTCCGGCTGTGAGAGGTTACAGCATCACCCGGGAACCGAACCAGCGATCTCGGAAGATAGGGCGAGCACTTTACCACTGCACCACTCGGAGGCTCCAATTCAAATTAATTTTAATAATATTTTCTTTGTATAGCGCTTTTAACAATTGTCATTGTTGCAAAGCAGCTTTACATAATCAAAAAATAATAATAATAACATGGCACCCCCTTCTGTTCAAACTTAACATTTCATTCATTGTGTGTGTGTGAGATTGTGTGCATGTGTGTGAATTTTCTGCTCATTTTAATTATTGTTATTATTATTATTATTATAATAAAACTTTTAGGAATACAGAGTATTAAAAGATTGCGATTACATCAGTAATCATTATGTCGAATGTAACACTTTTACTTTAGAGTTACTGATTGTGTTTCAATACATTTTGTTGTGGAGATAAAATGTGGCAGATGAACACACCTTAAGCTTCAAGTCTTACCTTCTTGGCCAGATGCAGCCTTTCTGCAAAGTAGGCGGATTTGTTCCAGGCTGCTTTCACTGAATAAACAGCAATCACATTCTACAGTCACACTCGCAGCCTCAAAACAATACAGATTAGTACAAGTAAGCGTGTAGGCGTGTTGTGTAACCATGCTTTACTGGAAACATAACAGCTTAACATGCTAAACTGGAACAGTATTTACTTTTACATATAGAGTCAGTCTTATTCATAGCGACTTGAAGTGCTTCGTATTCTAGATCAAAAACACATCTTTATGCTACTATCACCAGGAACTAATAGTACCATCAGCATAAAACAACATTGTTAGGGAAGATACTACGGTATGAAAAGACAATGATGTGAACAGTTTAAAAAATAAAAACTTTACATAGTTATAGTACGTACAGTATGTAGACATTTACACTTACCCAGGGTCATTAGGCAATCCTCAGTGTCTCCATGTAGTTCATGAATCACTGCATTAGCAAACCCCTCTGAGCTTAACTTTTCATACTGCTTGAAAACTGACAACACACAAACACGCACACACACACACATACATTATTGTAAACTAGAGAGTTGCCAGCATTTATGTTTTATTTAAGTGTGTTTGTTACAGCAATACAGGAGCTGAAAACCTTTTTAAAAAAAAAAAGTGAACAATATTAACTGAATTTGCTGGAAAAAAAGACACATGTGAAAAATGCATTTGTTACTGGTATTGAGAACGTTTACTTTTTTAGTGCTAATTTTGTGCAGGTGAAATTTTAAAGTGTGGTTTCACAGCATCACAATCCAGTAGAAAGCATGTAGGCAGGAACCCTAAAAATTCTTTATTCTGTAGAGAGAAGTTGTAAGGCACTTAAATCAGATTAAGATTAAAACTTCACCAAATCCTGTAACTGTAAATGAATATCCATTAATGTTAGACTTGCATTACGTTAAGTTTCTGTCATTAATCCCCACAAACTGGGCTTGTAAAAAACATGTTTCAAACTGAGTTTGGTTTTATAAGGATATTTAGCATGTCGATTTACATTTTGCAGCTTTCACTACTGTATGTGTAGCTGTGTTGCAAGCTTTGCTACTGGTATTAGGTATAAAGGTTGTATACAGTAGCAGTGTCGACACTTAGATTCTATATTTTTTTTTACATTTCTGACAATGCTAGGGCCACAAATTAAAATTTTATTTGTCACATACACAGTACGATATGCAGTGAAATGCAGTGACTTTTATCTTAGAATAAAGTTAGAATTCTGAGACTGAAGTCAGAATTCTTGGAAAAAAGTAAGAATTCTGAGAAAGAAAATTAGCAAGAATTCTGAGAATAAATCGAAATAGAAAAAGTCAGAATTGTGAGGAAAAAGTCAGGATGCTGAAAAAAGATGGATTTTGTTTTCCTTTTAACTCAGGAGTTACAGGTAATTATCAGGTTCACTACTGTAGGTGTCTTGTTTTATCGTGTTTTCTGACAGTGTTGCATTACCGCCACCTTCTGGTCTTGATCTCCCTCATCATCTTCCTTTCAGTTTAAACCCCTGGTCTCGTCCTAGTTTTGTTACTGCAGTGTGTGTGTGTGTGTACAGTATGTAGCATCAAACAGGAAGATCAGACAGAGCGTCAGTGCTCCAGGACTGGAGTTGTTCTCTGCTGATATAGCTTGGCCATGTTGGTTTATTTAATCAATTAATTGTTGATCATGTCATCTACTTACTTTTGCACAACTGGGCATCACCTCTGGAGGTAAGAACAGAGATGAAAACAGAAGTCACTGCTCCTATTTTTTTTTCTCCAGCTTCAAACAGAGACTGCGAACACAGTTTTAATTCAAAATCACAACACTGGATGGAAGTACTGCTTCTATTAGATGTAAAGTAGTTAGATGTACTTATTAATGGATGCTGTATTAAAATACTTATGACGCTGTACAGTATGTGTACATGGACTAGAGTATTATACATAAAAAATGTTTATTTGCTTTAAAACAACCTCACCTTGGCCTCACTCTTTGCGAGCCCATCATCAATGTCACGTTCCTCGTTTCTGGTACCCTGTGTTAATAAAGGTTAAGGTTTTAATTTAGATATCACTTTACCTAAGGGTAGTGTTCATAATCCTGCTAGGACACCTGACATAACCTACAGTACATACACAATAAAGCCAACAAGTTTTATATACTTATATAAAGGCTAACTGCCTTCATTTCAATATTAACATCTAATCAAAGGATACAGTATTGTTAAAAATAACTATTAATACAATAACCATTTTCCAATCCGACATACAGTATGCTTTAACAAAATAAACATAATATACACACATTTCTAAAGGTGTATTCCAAAAGGTTAACATTAATTTTAACCATACATCATGAGTCAGATGACATGGGTCAAAAGTCAAAATAGGTTTTGTTACAGACAGCAGTTTTAACACCTTCTATGTCAAATAGCCTACAGTACAATGCACATTTTACTACTACCTGCATCAAGCAAAGAAAACAACTAAGGAGATTTGAAATTTCTGGAACAAGAATCCTTCAACACATTATTAAAAACCTAGTAGGATAGTGCTGAATCGTCAACTTTGTGGAAGAAAATGTGTGGTCGGAAAAAAATGATAAATGGAGAGCACCTAAACACTTAAAAGTAAAGTTGCATGTTAAAAATAAATAAATCAACAATAATAACCATAGCTATGTTTAATTAGTGAAAGTAAGAGCATTTCTATACACACACTGACACAGGATTGGGATTAAACAGCTGTGTGGCCATTAAAAAAAATTCTTAGTAAGCATAAAGATTGGACTTATAGCAATGGAAAAAGGTCATGTGGTCTGATGAGTTCTGACTGATCCTACCCAAAAACGATGTGTGCCCATCATGCACCGTGTATAAGCCTCTGGAGGCAGTCTTATGATCTGGGGTTGCTTCAGTTGCTTCAGCAACGTTACGTGGCAATAAAATTAAGTCAGCTGAGGACCCGAATGTACTGAATGATCAGGGTCTCACATCTATAGAGTTTTTCTTCCCTGATCGCACTGGACATATACAGTACCAGACTCGAAAAGTGAAATGAGCATGAGGAATCAATTTTCACACTTGAACTGACCACCACATTGTGTGCTGTAATCAAAGCTAAATATGACTAAATGAAATCTTAGTGTGCGACTTTTTTTTTTCTGATTGGATTTTTGGAATCACACAAACATGAAGAAAATTCTATAAGTCCTCTGAGAACATGGTATAAACATGAAAAGTGACAGTATTCCAAATAGTGACAATAACAGAAAGACACTATCAGCAGGGTTGTGTATATTTACATTGGTCCAAGTGTAAAAATTATGATTTATTTGATTTAAGTTATTTAACGTAATTTGTGTGACAAAATGTGAAATTGACATTGTAAAATTTATCTATAATTTTTTTTTTAAATACACTAAATGACTGATCTGTACCTTGCACAAGGCGAGCAGAGCCGTCTCGTAATGTCCGCTTGTGTCACCTCGGATATCATGCTCCAGTTCCTTTCCATAAGCTGTGGACCGTAAGCACATTATAGTAAATTTAATTAGAATTTAGCTTCACACTTGTAAATATCTATCCTGAGAAATATACAGTACATGTACATATACTGATACAGATCTCAGTATTTACCATCTTTATAGGCAGTTTTAAACAAGCTAATTTCCTGGTTTGATCTCGTCCCCAGAATTTCATTCAGCGCCTTTTCATTGGTTCCTAAGCCCTAAATTTGCACAAAATAATTAGGATTTTTGAAGACGTTGTGGAAAAATAAATAAATAAACAAAAAAATGCAGTGTGAAAAGTTTGATGTCGGAGTTACTGTGCATTACAGTACCTTCATGGCATGTCTGAGCTCATGGGCATCGTACTGGGCGGGAGTCATCAGCAGGGCCAGGGCCGCGTCTTTGTAATGGGACTTCAGGACTGAAGACAAGGTCTTCTCCAAGTCCTAAAAACATAAAACACATATTAGCCTGATAAATCAGTAGCACGTTTTAGACATACAGTAGTTTTTAGATTGTCTCACCTTTCCATTCCCTTGCTGAAAAGCGGCTTTGATTTCCTGCCTCTGTGCATTAGTCCGTCTAGCCAGTATCTCTGTAATGGCATTATCATCCACACCTGCACACACACAGAGAGAGAGAGAGAGAGAGAGAGAGAGAGAGAGAGAGAGAGAAACACTTTGATAGGCTAAACGATCACAAAACACCACATATACTGTACAGTACACTCATGATATACTACTACTGTAAATATTATGCAGAATGCAACCGTGAACAAACTGTGCCATGTACAATTGTCCTGTGGAATGCAATGTGAAATGTACAGTATTTATTATGTTGTAAAAACATTATAAACATTATGTACAAAAACATTAACAGTATCCTGGTATGTGTTCCATAGTACCATACCACAGTACTGTACATGGTAGAGCTGTGTACTAGACTATAGTATTTGTACCATTAAACAAAAGTACAGTATCTACAGTATCATGGTAGAGCCATGTACCATGTTTCGCCTGCCATGCGGAAGGCCCGGGTTCGATTCCCAGCCAGTGCCCAAACCCCCCCCATCCACTGGATGCAGTGCCGGGCCCAAGCCCGGATAAATGGGAGGGTTGCGTCAGGAAGGGCATCCGGCGTAAAACCTGCCGTGAGCAGCCGAAAGACCAACAACAACATGGTAGAGCCATGTACTGTAGTGTGGTCTATGTACTATATCAACAAATTACTGTGGTACTATACTGGTCTAGCATAGTACCTACAGTATAACATGGTACAATATTTTATGTGTTTAACAATAGACAGTGAAAGGAGAATATTTCAGCTAAATTCTATAAATCTATCCATCTAGGAACCTCTGTAGTCCAACTATGGACCATGGAGGTCAATGGACATTGTTGTATTATTTTAATGACCAAGGTAGGACCTCCGGTCCTCATTTACACGCACATTCACACAGTACGGGCAAGTTAGCCTGATCTGCATGTCTTTGGACTGTTTGAGGAAACCAGAGTACCTGGACGAAACCCACCAAGCACGGGGAGAACATGCAAACTCCAGGCACACAGACCCTGAGGTGGGAATGGAACATGGACCATGGAGGTGCAAGACGACAGTGCTAACCATTAAGCCACTGTGCCGGCTAAATGTTATTTATCATTGAATTTACTGTAAACAATCACATACAATGCTAGCCATTTGATTTCAGCGACTTTACCGTTAGTGTCAATGGCTTTCTGTAAAGCAGCAGCATCTCTGCTGGCGTTGAAGTTGGGATCAGGCTGGACGGTGCCGTAGTAAGGCACGCCGCTTCCTTTAGAAGAATCTTTGCCCTGTCATCCACAAACAAAAGTTATAAAATGCTGATAACATCTCCTTCTTTGGTTATGTCTTTAAAACCAAGCACAGTTAAAATATCACAAGCATAAAAAAAGAAAATACTAAGCGTTGAACAAACCGAGTCATCTTTTGGCTTGTGGTCAGTTATTACGTTAAAGATTTTCTTGAAAAAGGCCATCTTGCAGACTCTAAAAGACACAAGTAGTCTAATTATTAATCACACACTTAATAAACTCATACATGTCATTTCAATGTGAAACCCAGCTCAGTAGAATACAGCAGGAAGTAATTGACCCCCCAAAAAAGATTAAGATTTGTTACTAAGATATGTTTAAAGAATGTCATAAGCATTTTTAAAATATATATTTTCATGTGTTGCAAATGACAGTCACAGCTCTTACAGCATCTCATACAAATAAAACTGACTCACCTGTGTTGTGCAGGTTGCAGGTATCAGACTTAAATCAGGGAAGGTAGGGGAACAGAACTCACACCAGCGCCCTGCACTCGTACAAACTGGGTGGAGATTGTGGAATCAGGTCCTACTGGTTAAACCTGACTGCATGCAAGTCACCGGTAACTGATTCAACAAGAATCTGAGTATACTGGTTCTCTGACCTCAGTCGATGGCTACAGAGGTGAACAAATCAAACTACAATGTGGGGACCTAAAAGGTTTCTGGGTTAGCTAAATATAAATTGCAGTGTGATTGAAGTAGGTCTAAAGCAATTTGTTCTCAGGTAATTAATCAAGAGTAGTTTCAGGCTTTCTTAAGGTGTGAATTGTGGGCAGGGCTTAGCTACATATATTGATGGTGTCTCAGACACAAGTGTCTGTAGCAGTTAATAAGTATATCCTGCAACAAAGTTAATCAAGAATCTAGATAGCAAGTGCACAGAGAATTGACTCAAACTCTTGTTTACCAAGAAATTACAAGTTTTATAGACA